>JAZAVI010001023.1:0-29149 GCA_036326025.1 Chrosomus eos | reverse complement strand
ATGAGTCAAATTGGCAAACTCCATTATTATATACTAATGATGACTGCACCCTAGATCTAGAGGGTGCAGATTTTCAGCTGCTTTTGCGACTTTTCGGAGCACACTTTAGGTGTCTGGCCCTCTTTAAAATCTCTGCTGGCAGCGGTGGGATTCGAACCCACGCCCCCGAAGAGACTGGAGCCTAAATCCAGCGCCTTAGACCCCTCGGCCACGCTACCCCATTTTGGCTGTTTTCGTGGGCTGTTTTCTGGCCATTTCTTTCTCTTTTTCAGTTCATTTTTCTTCAGAAATAGAGAAATCGTTGGGTGTGGACCTCCATTGGCAGGCTCTGAAGCCTGCCGAGTTCGGCCAAGCAAAGCAAAAGCAGCAGAGTTTGGAAGAGAACGGGAGCAAGCCTTGTCACTTCTCCAGTCTTTTTGCTTAGGCATAGCAGCCACAAGTGCCTTCTAAAAAGCTGTATTGGCAGCGGTGGGATTTGAACCCACGCCTCCGAAGAGACTGGAGCCTTAATCCAGCGCCTTAGACCGCTCGGCCACGCTACCTTATAAGAAACCTTCCGTGGGCCATTTTCGCCATCTTTTCTTTTAGTGTCTCTCTTCTCTACAGTTAAATCAGTTGAAATTCTTTGTGTCTTGAAGGAGCTCCTCGACAGGTGGAAAGATCTACTAAGTTCGGGAGGGACGCAGTTATACTCCTGGAGGCCCCCTCCCTGCAGATTGCAATTCCATCTCTAATCAAACACACCTGAATTACCTAATCAAAGCCTTTGGGCCATACTCCAAAATGGCAACCAGCTGTGTTGCAGTTAAACTCAAAATCAAGAGGTAGCTGTAAGTTCCTCCAATGAGTCAAATTGGCAAAGTCCATTATTATATACTAATGATGACTGCACCCTAGATCTAGAGGGTGCAGATTTTCAGCTGCTTTTGCGACTTTTCGGAGCACACTTTAGGTGTCTGGCCCTCTTTAAAATCTCTGCTGGCAGCGGTGGGATTCGAACCCACGCCCCCGAAGAGACTGGAGCCTAAATCCAGCGCCTTAGACCCCTCGGCCACGCTACCCCATTTTGGCTGTTTTCGTGGGCTGTTTTATGGCCATTTCTTTCTCTTTTTCAGTTCATTTTTCTTCAGAAATAGAGAAATCGTTGGGTGTGGACCTCCATTGGCAGGCTCTGAAGCCTGCCGAGTTCGGCCAAGCAAAGCAAAAGCAGCAGAGTTTGGAAAGAGAACGGGAGCAAGCCTTGTCACTTCTCCAGTCTTTTTGCTTAGGCATAGCAGCCACAAGTGCCTTCTAAAAAGCTGTATTGGCAGCGGTGGGATTTGAACCTACGCCTCCGAAGAGACTGGAGCCTTAATCCAGCGCCTTAGACCACTCGGCCACGCTTCCTCATAAGAAAACCTTCCGTGGGCCATTTTCGCCATCTTTTCTTTTAGTGTCTCTCTTCTCTACAGTTAAATCAGTTGAAATTCTTTGTGTCTTGAAGGAGCTCCTCGACAGGTGGAAAGATCTACTAAGTTCGGGAGGGACGCAGTTATACTCCTGGAGGCCCCCTCCCTGCAGATTGCAATTCCATCTCTAATCAAACACACCTGAATTACCTAATCAAAGCCTTTGGGCCATACTCCAAAATGGCAAACCAGCTGTGTTGCAGTTAAACTCAAAATCAAGAGGTAGCTGTAAGTTCCTCCAATGAGTCAAATTGGCAAACTCCATTATTATATACTAATGATGACTGCACCCTAGATCTAGAGGGTGCAGATTTTCAGCTGCTTTTGCGACTTTTCGGAGCACACTTTAGGTGTCTGGCCCTCTTTAAAATCTCTGCTGGCAGCGGTGGGATTCGAACCCACGGCCCCGAAGAGACTGGAGCCTAAATCCAGCGCCTTAGACCCCTCGGCCACGCTACCCCATTTTGGCTGTTTTCGTGGGCTGTTTTCTGGCCATTTCTTTCTCTTTTTCTGTTCATTTTTCTTCAGAAATAGAGAAATCGTTGGGTGTGGACCTCCATTGGCAGGCTCTGAAGCCTGCCGAGTTCGGCCAAGCAAAGCAAAAGCAGCAGAGTTTGGAAGAGAACGGGAGCAAGCCTTGTCACTTCTCCAGTCTTTTTGCTTAGGCATAGCAGCCACAAGTGCCTTCTAAAAAGCTGTATTGGCAGCGGTGGGATTTGAACCCACGCCTCCGAAGAGACTGGAGCCTTAATCCAGCGCCTTAGACCGCTCGGCCACGCTACCTTGTGAGGATACCTTCCGTGGGCCATTTTCGCCATCTTTTCTTTTAGTGTCTCTCTACAGTTAAATCAGTTGAAATTCTTTGTGTTTCGAAGGAGCTCCTCGACAGGTGGAAAGATCTACTAAGTTTGGGAGGGACGCAGTTATACTCCTGGAGGCCCCCTCCCTGCAGATTGCAATTCCATCTCTAATCAAACACACCTGAATTACCTAATCAAAGCCTTTGGGCCATACTCCAAAATGGCAACCAGCTGTGTTGCAGTTAAACTCAAAATCAAGAGGTAGCTGTAAGTTCCTCCAATGAGTCAAATTGGCAAACTCCATTATTATATACTAATGATGACTGCACCCTAGATCTAGAGGGTGCAGATTTTCAGCTGCTTTTGCGACTTTTCGGAGCACACTTTAGGTGTCTGGCCCTCTTTAAAATCTCTGCTGGCAGCGGTGGGATTCGAACCCACACCCCCGAAGAGACTGGAGCCTAAATCCAGCGCCTTAGACCCTCGGCCACGCTACCCCATTTTGGCTGTTTTCGTGGGCTGTTTTCTGGCCATTTCTTTCTCTTTTTCAGTTCATTTTTCTTCAGAAATAGAGAAATCGTTGGGTGTGGACCTCCATTGGCAGGCTCTGAAGCCTGCCGAGTTCGGCCAAGCAAAGCAAAAGCAGCAGAGTTTGGAAGAGAACGGGAGCAAGCCTTGTCATTTCTCCAGTCTTTTTGCTTAGGCATAGCAGCCACAAGTGCCTTCTAAAAAGCTGTATTGGCAGTGGTGGGATTTGAACCCACGCCTCCGAAGAGACTGGAGCCTTAATCCAGCGCCTTTTTTTTTTTTTTTTTTTGGAAAATTTCAATAAAATAAATAGAAATACAGATTTACATTATATACAGAAGATACATATTTCTACAGAAGATACAGATTTTCTTCCACAACATTTCTACATCACATATCATTTACATAATTTAAAAAACTCCTTCACTTCCAGGCAACTTCCACATTAGATCCTTTAAAACACCACAAACTTTTGTGGTAAAAACACCATAAAAAACATCCAACTTATTTTCACATTTAAAATACTCATACAATACTTTAATATACAATTCGCTTTTCCTTTTAAAAACAATCCAAACATCCAACACGATTTTTTCCTTTTTTGCAACAATTCTTCTCTCCCATATTGCACTTTTCATTAGCATCACACACAGATTAATAAAACTTTTGTTTTTACACTTTTCTTCCATCCCAAACATCACCACTCTGTTCCATTCTAAGGTCTTCTCATTTAATTCCCCACTCAACATTTCAATTAAACTTTTACCCTTTTCCTTAAAATCTTCCAATTCTCTACAATTTAAAAACAAGTGTAAAAAACTTTCATCTTCCGCATTACACACTTTACATGTTTCACTTAGTTCCATGTGGATTTTTTTTAAAATAACGTCAGTAAAAATTGCTCTGTGTCTGATTAAATATTCAAAACTCACCAATTTTACGTCTATCATTGTACCTTTCATGTTATTCCATATATCCTCTTCTTTTAGATCTTTGTATTTCTGTACCCAGTACTCATTGGCTTTTGGTTTCCTGAAAACCCCCTCTCTAAAAAAACAGTAAAACATTTTCACAGTACATTCATTAAAAGCAAATAGTTTTTCTCCCAACTTTACGTGCACTTCTTTCCCTTGTTTCTCTTCTTCCATTTCTTCTATTCTTTTTATCCACTCTTTGGGTATTGATTCTTTCATTATTTCATACTTATTTTGTAATTCTTGTTCATTAAAATCCTCTTTTGCGACTTCCATTGTATCTATTATATACTGTAATGGTAAAAATCCCTCTTTAAATTCATATAAAATATCTCTAACTCTTGTGATCCCAACATCCCACCATTTCTTTAAAAAAATCACATTCCCCTGATTTAAAATGCAGCTGTTTAAGAATAAAGGCTGGTTTAAAATGCTCTCTCTACCTTGAGGATTAAAATTAACAATAGTTAAAAATTTCCCCCAAGCACTCATCAATTCTCTATAAAAATTCGGCATTCCTTTCACCATCCAATTCTTAGTTTTCATCCATAAAACATTATCTCCCAAATTAAAATTCCCACATTTATTTAAAAAATATTCCATCGTCTTTTTCCATGCTGTTTTACTTTTCTCATCTAGATACTTTTTTATTACTTTAACTCTTAAGCTATTTTTTCTTTGTTCCACGTCTATCAATCCCATCCCTCCCTTTCCTACTTCTCCTATTATAGTATTGTATGCAATTCTCGGAGGTTTTCCATCCCATATAAAATCCAAAAAACATTTTTTCAGCCTTTTTTCCACCCACATCGGCATAGAGGTCACATATAAAACATACCACAACTTTGCTACCATTAAAACATTCACAATTAAAACTTTCCCCTTTAAACTTAAAGTCCTCAGTTTCCAAAAATTTAACCTTCTTTCAATTCCTCCTAGTATTTCTTCCCACATTACTTCTTCAACATATTTTTCATCTTTTCCTATTAAAACACCTAAGATCTTTATTTCCTTTGATTCTTTAAACTTAAAATCATTTGCTAAAACACTCGCCCCTCCAAATCTCATATATACTGTTTTCTCTTCATTTATCTTGCTCCCTGATCCCCTACAAAACGTCTGTACCACTTCCATTGCTTTTTTAACACTCTTTATATCCTTAACCATTATCGTTGTATCGTCTGCGTATTGAAATATGTTTTCATTTTCCCCACTCTCTTCAATGTCTATCCCTTTTACTTCTTTATTTCTTTTAATAGCTAATCCCAAAGGTTCTGCAACTAATGAGTATAAAAGTGCTGATAGTGGACATCCTTGTCTTATTGACCTAGTTAATTTAAAACATTCTGTTAAAAAACCATTACATTTTACTCTTGTTATTGCTCCTTTATATAAAATTTTAATCCATTTGATAAAACTTTCCCCAAAACCATACCCACTTAAAATCTCAAATAAATAATCATGTTCTACTCTGTCAAATGCCTTTTCAAAATCTAAACTAATAACATATCCATCCTTGTTTTTTTCTTTCATATACCTTATTCTATCTATTATACTTATTGTTGTGTCTGCTATATCCTTCCCTTTCACTCCATATACTTGATTTGTTTTGATTATGGTTGGCATTACCTCTTTTAATCTGTTGGCTAAAACTTTTGTTAAAATTTTCAAATCTGTATTCAGCATTGTAATTGGTCTATAATTTTTTAAGTCTACTTTTTCTCCTTTTCTTTTATATATCAACTTAATTAATCCCATCCCCATTCTCTGATTCATTTCATCTTTCTTAAAAATATCTTCACTTCTTTTAAAATATCTGTTAAAAAATCCTTAAAAGTTATATAAAATTCATTCCCTAAGCCGTCAATACCTGGGCTTTTCCTTTTATTCAGTTCACTTATTGCTCTTTTTATCTCTTCTTCTTTTATCTCTAGGTCACACTCTTTTTTGTCATCCTCTCCTACTTTGGTCTTTATTTGTTTCAATAATTCTAGTTTTTCTTCCTCCTTTACTCCTTCTGCTTTAAATAGCTTGCCATAATATGCTTTTATTGCTTTTAGTATCTCTTCATTTGTTTCCACTATCTCGCCATTGTTGTAGAAATTTTAATAGTCATTTATTCCTAATCTATTCAATGTGTAAAAGTATATGTGTGTACATGCTTGTGCGTGACGTTTCAGGAATATATGGGACAGGACATCTTGACCTTAGGAATGGTCAGGTTTGGCTAGTTTATTCCAGTACCAGTTTGTGTCCTTAAGAAAAACTGAACAGCAGTGGGGGCCTTATCTGGGTGGAAAAGTACAGCGGGTGAGAAGGAACCTTGAAAAGAGTATAAAAGCTGTCTCATGTCTTCCTGGTGCGCGCCACTCACTTCACAGAATGTAACGGCTGTGATGGCGACTGGGCCTTCTTGCAAGAATAAATATTTCTCTTTTTATTAATTTGACTCTGAGTGTCTCTTACGCAGTGATGATGTTTAACAGAAGTTTTTGCCACAACATTTGGTGTCAGAGTGGGATTCCTTGGCAGTGCCTCCTGGACCTGAGAGCGGACGGTGTTTGGCCACCTGGACTGAGCAGTTCCAGCTCTACCTCGTAAGTTTCAGAGAGAGGGGCCGACCGCTATCAGGGCCAGGAGAAGCTCCACTGGAATCAGATGAAAACGAACCCGTGGCAACTCAAGACATCTCTGGTAAGAGACGGCTAAAATATTTTTCTTATGGGCTAAAATATTTTTCAAAGTGAAACTGAACCATACTGGCTGAGGGCTGTTTCTGTGGTACGTAATCTGAGATTAATTGAGATCTATATATAGATCAAGAAATTTCAAACAGATACGAGGGAAAATAATCTGAGATTAATTGAGGTCTGTGACAGATCAAGAAATTTCAAGCAGATAAATAATCTGGGATTAATTGAGAACTGTGACAGATCAAGAGATTTCAAACAGATAGGTAACCTGAAAATGAGTTGTTCCACCACGGAGCAATTTGTTTTTAGGTGCTGAGGCTAATTAGGGGGAACCAGAACAATCGTAACAGATTTTTTGGTAAACCATAGTTAGGAGGGCACTAATAGTGCAACCCGACCGATTTGGGTTAAAAGAAAAGAATCGGGTTTGTTGGGGACGCCTAACAGACTAAAGAAAACGCGCGTTGAAGAGAAATCCACAGAGAACAGAGAAGCAGCAGTATGGGGATGTCTCAAAAGCAAGCTTGCGAAATTTGGTATACCGGTTTTCTGTCAAATGAGATAAAATTAAGGGCAGAAATGTATGATATTGAGCGCCACAAGATTAAAGGTGGTGCGGGGAACAGTTGAACAGGGCAGTGAGAAATAAAAGTGTCTGCGTTCAACATGTGTGTAAAAATGTGAACAGATAATGAAATGTTGGCTTGAAGATAAAATGTCGAACTGCCAGGAGAAATAATGTTTTTACTTCTTCATCCAGTAAATGGATGCATGACATTAGATGTCTATAGAACTTAAAGTTATACGATAAGGATTGAAGTAGCAAGCAGCAATAAGGCTGTCTGTGTGAAATAGAGTGATAGAGTGATAGAAAAAGAGAGAACTGTAAGTGAGAAACTTGATGGAAGAGGTAAGTGAAAAACAAGAAGGTTGGTGTGTGAGATATGTTTATGTGGGGATTGTGCAAACAATCATGTACTGGTTAGATAATGAAGGAACTGGCATGTTTGAGAAAAGAAAGGAGAGGATACAGAATGAAAATGGCATGTAGGGGAAGATTGAGATGAAATATAGTAGGAAAAAAAACTATATGTGATGAAAATAAAATGTCAGACAGAATTTATGGAAGTCAAATTAACTGTTTAATTGGTATGAAAATAGAGTTTTAGAATAAAATAAGGCATTGTATGATTGACAGGAATTAACATGACATGAAGAATGTTTTAAGCATGGGGAACAATTCTATATTTTTAATGGTAAAATAATGATTGAAATTAGGTTTAGTTTGACAATCATTGTGTTTTGAACCTAAAGGGTCTAATGGGGGTAGTGAAAGGAATGGATTTACCATCCATCTTCGTTTATTATGAAAGGAATTGGAAATTATAGTTTTATAAAAAACGAATGCATATCCTGGTGTTTATGATTGCAGACAATGTCTGTATTTAATATCTGAGGAGTGACTGAGGGTTCGATCAAGGTCGAGAGTACAGGACCAGTGTCTTCTTATTCAGCCCGGCTTTTTGGATGTTAGATATGCACTTGTTCTGTAATCAGTGTTGATGATAATAGCAAATTAGTAAAATGTAAAGACAGCTATGTCCAAAGATTCCGGAAATCAATAATGTATTTTGTGCCAGTAATAATGATGATTCGGCTATTGTTGTATCTGCCATTGGTGGACTGTAAAAGAATATGGAGCACTGCTTATCAGTGGCTCTGTTTGCATTCCTCAATGGAACACACTGCTTCAAGGGTGTGCAGTAAGTTAGAGCAGATGGAGAGTGTTTAAATTGTGGTCAGCAGGACCATTTAACATGTAACTGTAGATGCTCACTGAGAAGGGGTTTGAAAATGTGATAGTGACACATTTCTGGTAATAATGTGGGTTTGAAAGTAGATCAGTGTTTAAGTGACGATATTAACATTTCGTCTGAGAAAGAATAAGAGAAAAAAAAAAACAAGGTCAAAAGATTGAAGTCTTAAAGTGAATCCTTTGAAAATATCTATAATAGTAATTATTATAAGTGAATTGATGAATACAGTTTGATGTAAAATTAATGACTCCAACAAATGGGAGTTGCAGAAAGGTAACTAAAAGTATGATTGTGTTTTAATGCAACATTTTGAAAAAGGATTCAGGTAATATAGAGAGACAAATCTCACGGATGATTTATAATAACTGTGAAAGATGCAGAGTAGCCTTGTCAAATTTAGTGTGAATCCTGATTGGAGATTGATAAATTCCTAGAAAAAACTTTGAAGACAGATATTAAACTATGGTTATTGAGAACTAGAATCATTATTTAAGATCAAATAAGCAGAAGCAACTTGTTACTGAATTAACAGTTGATAAATGTAAAATGTGTAGAAAGGCATCTGATTAAAAAAACAGCTTGAAAACTGTTGACCATGAAAGAACGAGAAGCTGATGTTTTGCTTTCAAAAGATAAGTTTGTTATTGGCTGTAATGAAACAGGTTGCTTATCTGAATCTGATGTCTGCTGTGGCTGTAAACGGCCAGTACGACAGACACTCAATCTGAGTGGAAATTTGTAATGTCTAAATAAAGACAACTATAAAATTATGTTTATTTGGAAACAAATGTCATTTCTGTCAAAGATGCCTTAAGCTGGGATAGTTAAAAGATGATAGATAAAAGTTTGATGATTAGAAGTTTATGAGAGAACAGTTTACCTGTCCTGAATGTCTCAGAGTCTCTCTCAGTCAAATGTCAGCTAACAGGCTGTTATCTGAGTCTGTGTCATTAGTAATAATAAGCTATTTATAGTGTTTCAGTTGAAAAATCAGACACAGAGATGTAAAAGAAATCATTGCCATGAAGAGGGCAATTTGTATTTGTGAATGTTTTAAAAGTAAAACTGAACGACTTTAAAGAAGTCTTTAAAATAATAATGCAGACCTTAAATGATAGAAATAACATTTTTGATTATTTTATTTTAGGACCAGTAACTTCTTTGTCTTATCTTAAGTCTCCACCATTGAAACAGGGCCGGAGGCTACGGCTACACATGTACAGTAAAAGTACACTGAATGTATGGTTGTGATCTAAATTCACTGAGGATAATCTAAGTAGCTAGGTTGATGATTTTAAGATGGTTAATGGATTTAAGTGATTAAATACTGCTGTTATTAACCTGTCTCCCTGTGAACACTATTAGGCAATCAGAATGGCTCTGGTGACTCTTGAACGTGCCTTTCCTAAGCTCCAGAAAGCAGCTGAGTTCTGTTAAAGGAAACTGATTGTGTGATGGGAAAGAGCGGTACCAGTGTGTACGTGGCTACTCAATGACAGGATGATCTTCCTGGCCAGGGGACAGCCTAACGCAGGGGGTCACGGACATTGGGCACCTCAGGACGGGGGTGTGGTACATGCAAGAAAGGTAGTGAGAGTTGAGCGCTGACTACTGGAGGCCACTGGGGTCAGCAGAGCATTGAGAGGTGAGATGCGCTGTGACGAGTTGCGGCAGTCTGACCCAAGAGAATGTGAGTTCCTCTATACCACTTGCCAGAAGAAACCGCATAATCGTACGCTTGTTTTTCATTGTGACAAGTGTCTGCAATTAAGCCAGGGGGACAACACCCTGAAGAGAAAATTATAGATAAAGAGCCAAGGGAGATGGGCTTTCAAGAGCCAGTTGAGAAATGAGGGGATTGCCATTATTTGTTGTGGAGACAGGAACAAAACTTTTTATGTATTGGCTGCCTCATGGGCAAGAATAAGAAAATTTATAGAAGTGTTGATTTTGAACTAATGTGTTTATAACATAGTTTTAACTCCTGGAGGTCGTTTGACATGGTGGGTGGCTAAAGATGAAGACAGTTTTTTTTATTTGAGAAAAGTCTGGATAACAAAATTTAATGGTAAAAGGATAGTGATTAATTTAATGTAATTATTATTTGTTAATAAGAGAGAGAGACTGTTTGAGTGGAGGAAGGGATGGTAAACTGTGTCTGTCTTTCTGTTGTCGGCCTGCTAGAGCAAGCTGAAGCAAAATAATGATAAGGAAAAAATTAAACAAAGCAACCCAGCAGACTGAAAATCTAATGAATAATGAACAGACATGCTTTGGAACTGGTTAAGAGATCATGTAAAATTAGGTAAAAGCTACAGAAAAATGCGAAGTTTAAAATCTTATTTAAAATTTAAATCTTTTTAGCAATAATATATAAAAGAAAGAGTTAATATTGAAAAAAGCGAACATTGAAAATGAGCAGTTAAGATATGTGTGTCTAGTATGAGTGTGTGTGATGGTGACAGCACTTTATGTCTTGTATGTATTAGTTTGGGGTACTAATATTCCGCCTGAAGAGGGAGTATATTGTTTCATCATTACAGATGGGTTAAGGGAATTGACAAATTTTAAAGAAAGCGATAATTGTGAGTGGATCCGATGAAAGATGATACAGAACATAGGACGAGCTTTAAATTGATTGGTCATCAAGCTCTGTCTGGTATTAATTACTTTTGTCTTTTATGATGTTGATTTGAATTACGTTCTGGATCAGTTTAAGTATTTGTGTAAATTGGAATTGTGGAGTTGTAGATCACCATCTGGCATGGGCTGAGATAAATGAAAATGTTATAGATTTGATGGCAACAACAAAGTGACACATTGGCTGAGTCAATATCAAATATGAAGAGAGCCCCTAAAAATGTAGGATTATTGTGGGCAGAAGGATGAGAATGTTATTTGACTGACAAGTGACCAAGTCTGTACAGCATGACCTGACTTGATAGAAACAATTGATGACTTTGAAAATGTTTGTAGATGACTGAATTAAGAGACCAAACAACAGGCCTGAAAAGCAGGATACGCTGTGAGGCTCAGGGCCTTTGCCCTTTAAATACTTCGTTGAGCAGATGATAATGTGGCTTTAAGTGAAGAATGTAATATTTTTGTTTCAGAGACAGCAAAAGATGTCTGGAGGAAATTTGTCTGAAGGACAACGTTTGGGTTAGTGTTGATGCCAACTTTATCAAAACACTATGTTAAATGTTATGTTAAATTGATGCTCGAGTTGTGTCGTGCATCAAGAGGGAGATGGTATAACAATTGCCAAATATGGTTTACTAAGGGACAATATATGTTGGGAGGACACTGGGTCTAATTGGGTAAAAGGCCGTCCCAAACAAAATTTGCTTTCTGTAAATGTATTTGCAGGACTGTTTCAACAGGAAACGCCGGGGCAGATGTGGCAGCGAAGGTCACGGCAGAACAGTAGACAAAAGAAACTACGTGTAGTTTTACTATCTGAAAATAACCTCGACATTTTGTTTTCTTTCCAGAGAATGGAGCAGAGCATAACTTAAAATTTTCCTTTCACAGAATGTCAGATTGGATTGCAGCTAACAGAATGATTCTGTTCCAAAATGTATTAATATTGTGTTGTTGACATGAGCAAAGTGGGTTGAATGTTAATGTAATAGTTGAATGAGTTGCAGGTTGTTGGAGTGGCCAGATGTTGAGAATAAATTTGGAACTCATAATGTATATCATCAGTAAACAAATGGTAAAAATTCCACAGGTCACACCAGAAGGACGACCAGCAGCACTAACAAAATACTTAAGATCTCCATTCACAGGTGACAGCAGGAAATGGTCCACTCCACAAACAAGCTTGCAAGGATGGAGATTGCAACACCACCGTCCAAACATCTCACCTTAAACAACGAGATTTGATTGGTCACTGATTAATTAGAAAGTATTTTAGGAAAATGAATGGATTGTTTGATTAATCTCTGGGGGTGGGGGTTTCGGGGGTAGGATTGTCGATATTGTGTGTTTCCAGCTCAGTACAGAGACTGGTCAGAGCAGGGATGTTTTGTTAGATTGGTAAAAATGACAGTTATCCAAATGATGATTATGATGATACAAGTAGTGGGAGCTATAGTCAAATTAATTAATTGTTGGGGTATGTTTTCTTTCTTCTTCCTATGAATGTTTTTGTTATGAACAGATGGTTAAAAGCTGTGCTTATCCGCTATGTGATAAGGTACAAGGAGAGGGTTTTGAAATGAAGGGTTTTATTATACTTTTCTTATACTTTATATTTTGATGTAACCACTGTGGATTGATGATTTGTTGTTTTCCTAACTAGTCTGTACACTATTTCTTATTTAACTAAGTTGACTGAGGGTCAAACTATGTTTGGGGTACAACAACAGTGATTGTTTATCTAGCCCGGCTTTAGTTGAATTCTTTATCTGCTTGCTAATACTTAAGGGCCTATCCTTACAAAAAACAGCCTAAGCTTTTTCTTTTCAAATGTTATTTTCACAAATGTTTAAGAAGAGTGATCAGTTATGCGAAAACTAGAGATGAAGAGTAGTGTGATGATATGACTTAAAATTTGTCTTTTTGTTTATTATTGTGATTATGGGTAATCTGAATGATAAAAAGTGTGGAATTGTTGTAGAAATTGTAATAGTCATTTATTCCTAATCTATTCAATGTGTAAAAGTATATGTGTGTACATGCTTGTGCGTGACGTTTCAGGAATATATGGGACAGGACATCTTGACCTTAGGAATGGTCAGGTTTGGCTAGTTTATTCCAGTACCAGTTTGTGTCCTTAAGAAAAACTGAACAGCAGTGGGGGCCTTATCTGGGTGGAAAAGTACAGCGGGTGAGAAGGAACCTTGAAAAGAGTATAAAAGCTGTCTCATGTCTTCCTGGTGTGCGCCACTCACTTCACAGAATGTAACGGCTGTGATGGCGACTGGGCCTTCTTGCAAGAATAAATATTTCTCTTTTTATTAATTTGACTCTGAGTGTCTCTTACGCAGTGATGATGTTTAACAGAAGTTTTTGCCACAACACCATCTTCCCTTTGTATTCTTTTAATTGTTTGTGACATTCCTCTTCTTCTTTCCAAGTCAAAAAAGAACTTAGTACATTTCTCTCCTTCCACTGTATACTTTGCTTTACTTCTTAACCGTGCCCCATTATATTTCTTCTCCTCTATTTCTTTCAGTTTTCCCTCTATTTCTTTAATTTTTTGTATATCTTTTTCACTCATTTTCAATTCCTTTTCTAATTGTTCTCGTATTTCTCTTTCCTTACCCTTTTTACATCTCTGAATTATCCCGCAATAGTTTATGCTAAAATTTTTGATTAAATACTTCACATTTTCCCACCAAATCCTTTTGTCTTCTCTATACATTCTGTTTTCTTTTTCCTTTGTTATAATTTCTTGTACACTTAAAACATAGTCTTCATTCTTTAAAATCCCTGTGTTTAAAAGGAGCTCCTCGACAGGTGGAAAGGTCTACTAAGTTCGGGAGGGACGCAGTTATACTCCTGGAGGCCCCTCCCTGCAGATTGCAATTCCATCTCTAATCAAACACACCTGAATTACCTAATCAAAGCCTTTGGGCCATACTCCAAAATGGCAACCAGCTGTGTCGCAGTTAAACTCAAAATCAAGAGATAGCTGTCAGTTCTCTCAATGAGTCAAATTGGCAAACTCCATTATTATAGACTAATGATGACTTCACCCTGATTCAAGAGGGTGCAGATTTTCAGCTGCTTTTGCACCTTTTCAGAGCACACTTTAGGTGTCTGGCCCTCTTTAAAATCACTGCTGGTAGCGGTGGGATTTGAATCCACGCCCCCGAAGAAAGTGGAGCCTAAATCCAGCGCCTTAGACCCCTCGCCACGCGACCATTATATGCCATTATTTTTCTTTTTCTTTTTTCAGAAATAGAGAAATCATTGGGTGCGGACCTTCCATTGGCCATTTTCACATATTTTTTATTTTAGTGTCTTGCTTCTCCATAGTTAAATCAGTTGAAACTCTTCGTGCCTAGATAGAAAATAGAGAAATCATTGGGTGCGGACCTTCCGTGGGCCATTTTCACATATTTTTTATTTTAGTGTCTTGCTTCTCCATAGTTAAATCAGTTGAAACTCTTCGTGCCTTGAAGGAGCTCCTCGACAGGTGGAAAGGTGGGACGCAGGTACACTCCTGGAGGCCCCCCTCTCTGCAGATTTTAATTCCATCTCTAATCAAACACACCTGTATTACCTGATCAAAGCCTTTGGCCCATACTCCAAAATGGCAGCCAGCCGTTTCGCAGATAAACTCAAAATCAAGAGGTAGCTGTCAGTTCACCAAACATTCTCAATGAGTCAAATTGGCAAACTCCCATATTATAGACAATACATTATTATCATATTAAGTCCAGCTTGGCTCCTTTCGTGGACTGTTTTCTGTTCATTTTTCTTCAGAAATAGAGAAATCGTTGGGTGCGGACCTCGGCCAAGCAAAGCAGAAGCGGCTGAGTTTGGAAGAGAACGGGAGCAAGCAGTGTCACTTCTCCAGTCTTTTTGCTTAGGCATAGCAGCCACAAGTGCCTTCTAAAAAGCTGTATTGGCAGCGGTGGGATTTGAACCCACGCCTCCGAAGAGACTGGAGCCTTAATCCAGCGCCTTAGACCGCTCGGCCACGCTACCTTGTGAGGATACCTTCCGTGGGCCATTTTCGCCATCTTTTCTTTTAGTGTCTCTCTTCTCTACAGTTAAATCAGTTGAAATTCTTTGTGTCTTGAAGGAGCTCCTCAACAGGTGGAAAGGTCTACTAGTACTAAGTTCGGGAGGGACGCAGTTATACTCCTGGAGGCCCCCTCCCTGCAGATTGCAATTCCATCTCTAATCAAACACACCTGAATTACCTAATCAAAGCCTTTGGGCCATACTCCAAAATGGCGACCAGCTGTGTTGCAGTTAAACTCAAAATCAAGAGGTAGCTGTAAGTTCTCTCAATGAGTCAAATTGGCCAACTCCATTATTATAGACTAATGATGACTGCACATTGATTCAAGAGGGTGCAGATTTTCAGCTGCTTTTGCACCTTTTCGGAGCACACTTTAGGTGTCTGGCCCTCTTTAAAATCACTGCTGGCAGCAGTGGGATTTGAATCCACGCCCCCGAAGAAACTGGAGCCTAAATCCAGCGCCTTAGACCCCTCGCCACGCTACCATTATATGCCATTATTTTTCTTTTTCTTTTTTCAGAAATAGAGAAATCATTTGGTGCGGACCATCCGTGGGCCATTTTCACATATTTTTTATTTTAGTGTCTTGCTTCTCCATAGTTAAATCAGTTGAAACTCTTCGTGCCTTGAAGGAGCTCCTCGACAGGTGGAAAGGTGGGACGCAGGTACACTCCTGGAGGCCCCCCTCCCTGCAGATTTTAATTCCATCTCTAATCAAACACACCTGAATTACCTGATCAAGCCTTTGGGTCATACTCCAAAATGGCAGCCAGCCGTGTCGCAGATAAACTCAAAATCAAGAGGTAGCTGTCAGTTCACCAAACATTCTCAATGAGTCAAATTGGCAAATACATTATTATCATATTTAGTCCAGCATGGCTCCTTTCGTGGACTGTTTTCTGTTCATTTGTCTTCAGAAATAGTGATATCGTCGGGTGCGGACCTCCATCGGCAGGCTCTGAAGCCCGCCAAGTTCGGCCAAGCAAAGCAAAAGCGGCAGAGTTTGGAAGAGAACGGGAGCAAGCAGTGTCACTTCTCCAGTCTTTTTGCTTAGGCATAGCAGCCACAAGTGCCTTCTAAAAAGCTGTATTGGCAGCGGTGGGATTTGAACCCACGCCTCCAAAGAGACTGGAGCCTTAATCCAGCACCTTAGACCGCTCGGCAACGCTACCCAGAGGTAGCCATGTTCCAAAATGGCGACCAGCTGTGTCGCAGTTGAACTCAAAATCAAGAGGTAGCTGTCAGTTGTCTCAATGAGTCAAATTGGCAAACTCCATTATTATAGACTAATGATGACTGCACCCTGATTTACAGTATTTCACAATTGCTAAAACACTAAACCCCATTCTCTGAACCCAATGCTCAGTGGCCTAAACCCATTTGTCGAATAAGTCACTCTGTAGGCAAAACCTTAAACAAGTTCAGGTAGTTAAGACACTGTTTGCAAATCTCATACACTCTTTTTGCAAAACTCTAAACACATTCTCACTTACTAAAACGCATTTTGCACTGTGTTGCAAAATGGTAAATACATGTGGCAAAAGTTAAACACAACTACAACACAGCTGTCATCATTTACACACAACAACTCAAAATTGTTCACACTTGTTTCTAATGATGTGATCAAATTAGTTGTCTAGAATATAAGCCAGTTCAGAGTACACAGGTGGCCCAGGTACACTGAATGTTGATACCAACAATGGATGGAAACAATGTGAGAGGCAGAGGAGGAAGAGTTCGTGTAAGAGGTGGTGGACGAGGTGGTGGACGAGGTGGTGGACGAGGAGGTGGACGAGGAGGTGGACGAGGAGGTGGACGAGGAGGTGGACGAGGAGGAAGAGTACAAGGACAACGAAGAGCAAGACCAAGGTGGTGGACGAGGAGGTGGACGAGGAGGTGGACGAGGAGGAAGAGTACAAGGACAACGAAGAGCAAGACCAAGAATAGTAATTTCAGATCAAATTAGGGCAACTGTGATAGACCATGTTCTTGTTCATGGAATGACAATGAGGGAAGCAGGACAAAGAGTACAACCCAATTTGAGCAAATTCTCGGTGGCCACCATAATCAGGACATTCAGAGAAGAGAACAGGTAAATGTATTGTTTTTTTTTTTTCTAATTTGTGCGACTGAAAGTTTACTGTATACATTTGATACAGTACATCAATTTGTCAGTAGAAAGGGGACTGTGGAAAAAAGAAGAAAACAATTACAATACATTTTACATATGAATGTGATGTCCATTACTATTGTTACTGTATGTATCCATTTGTAAGAGCATTTTCCCCTTTGTAGAATTGCAAGACTACCAAATGAGGGTGGAAGGACTCCTTTGTTCTCCCAACAGCAAGAGGCTCTCGTTGTTGATATGGTCCGTCAAAACAATGCCATCCGACTGCGTGAAATACAGCAAAGAGTTGTAGAAGACGATGTAAACTTTGAAGGAATCAACAGTGTCAGCCTTTCTACCATTGCCCATGTCCTCCATCGCAACAGGGTACGCATGAAGCAAGTGTACAGAGTACCCTTTGAGCGCAACTCAGAAAGGGTCAAAGATCAACGATATCAGTATGTGCAAGTAAGTGTACACTTCAGCACTGATGCTTAAAGTACAAGTTTCTAACCTACAGTTATTGTCCTATACTGTTACTGTAACTGCAGTATATTGTAGTGTATGTAAATCAGGAGTGCATATAAATACACTTTTGCAGAAGTAAGTCTTTCTGTAACACTTACTAAACTATTTATTTATTTATTTATTTCTCTCTTTTATATATAGAGGGTGTTTGAAATGGATTCCATGGAAAGGCCCCATGAATACATTTTTGTAGATGAAGCAGGGTTCAATCTGGCGAAGAGGAGAAGGAGAGGAAGGAACATAATTGGCCAACGTGCCATTGTGGAAGTCCCTGGCCAGCGTGGTGGCAATGTCACCCTATGTGCAGCCATAAGCAATAGGGGGGTGCTCCACCGTCATGCAACCCTGGGGCCATATAACACTGACCATCTTCTTACATTTCTGGGTGGTCTTCGGGATGTCTTGTTTGAACGTGAACAGCAGGATCATCAGCAGGCAGTGCATCCTGTCTATGTTGTGGTTTGGGACAATGTCAGCTTTCACCGTGCTGTCCGAATACGTGAGTGGTTCAACATCAACCAGCGATTCATGAATGTTTGCCTTCCACCATACAGCCCTTTCCTCAACCCAATAGAAGAGTTCTTCTCTGCGTGGCGATGGAAGGTCTATGACCGTAACCCATATACAAGGGTTAATCTTTTACAGGCAATGGAATTGGCCTGTGGTGACATAGGTGTGGAGTGTTGTCAAGGCTGGATCCGACACACGAGAGGGTTCTTCCCCCGTTGCCTAGAAAGGGACAACATTGCATGTGATGTGGACGAAGTCCTCTGGCCGGACCCAGCACAAAGACGGGATGCTGAGGCAGAATGAGTCTCTCCTTGACTTTGATTTTGCAATTGCACAATATTTTGTGTAATACGCTTTTCATTTAGAGTTGTCTTTGTTCTTTGGGCTTACTTTATTTTTATGCTGAAAATACAGACATTCAATACTGTATTACTTGCAGTACTTACAGTATGCAATATATTTGCTGTAGTGAGTTGTGAATTATTTACTTTTATTTATTTTTTATTTATTTGTTTTTCTCGATTGCTAAGACACATTTCTTGAAAGCTGCTCTCCTTTTCTCTAAGCTGTGAACACAAAACCCAATTTTCAAGCTACATTCACAAAACCTCAGACTCTTCTTGCAAAACCAAACTTTCACCTCAAAACTGAACTATGTTGTCAAATCGTGCCCCGAGTCAATCAAAATTAAACACACTACTGAACAGTCACTAAACACTACGTAGAAAAATAGAAAACACAATGCTCAGGACATGAAGAAATGTTTATTGTTCACTGTAGGCTAAATGCTAGCCTCGTGAGACCATCCTGATCTCGCGAGCTTTCAAGGTTTCACTCGCAGATCAGTCTGGATACTTTCCGTTAAAGAAAATTTGGGAGCAGTTCACCAAACGAACGTCCAATCAGCGTTGGCTTTGAGGCGGGTTGAGGTGTGACGCAACGAGAAGCGCGACAGTTCAGTCTTAAGAACATGGCGGCTTCAGCGGATGAAACTAGCATCAGTGTGGCTATCGAGCAAGTTTTATCGGAATTACAGAGTTATTACGGAATTACAGAGCTAACGAGCCTTTACCTGCAGCAGCAAGAGTAGCCTGGCTTGTGGTTGTGTTTTCGTCGTCGCTCTCATATGCTTCGTTGATCTGATTGGTTGATTTGGCCCGTCTATCACCAACATAAGCCAATCAGCTAACCAGTATTTTCGCCCCTTACCAAAACTACTTCAACGGAAGGTTTCCAGATGGATATGCGGAGCAAATCCATCTGGCGGAGTCAGGTTAGCTAAATGCATGTTGCAAAAAAAAAAAAAAAAAAACCTGTGCATTTAGCACTTGTACAAACAAACAGAAATCTTATGCGTTTGCCCCTTGTGTACAGTAAGCCCATGTAAGAATAAAGTACAAAAATATACATGGAATACTAGGACTACAAACAGTTAGACCAACCCTACATTACAATACTACAGTACATTGGTACAGTAATGTACTGAAACATATATTTACTTACAGTATACTGTGGTACAGTATATAGTATGTCACAGTAATTGCTGTCAACATCTCTTCTCTAAATCTTCGGATTATGGTGGACACAGTGAATCTACTGATGTTTGGTTGTACCCTTTGTTCAGCTCCCTCATGCTCAATGCTCATACCATGGAAAAGAACATGGTCAATCACAGTAGCTCTGATTTCATCAGATATTACTGTTCTTTGTCTTCGTTGACCACCTCGACCTCCTCTCACACAAACTCTTCCTCTCAGATTTCTATCCATTGTAGGGCCTCACAAACCAGTGCTCTCTGAACTGGCTTACTGTATATGTTCCCTCAGATCATTAGACACAAGTGTGATCAATTTTGAGTTGTTGTGTTCAAGTGGTGACACATGTGCTTTAATTGTGTTTGACTTTTGTCACCAGTGCTCACCATTATGCAGCACGGGTGCACCACAATGAAAATGTGTTGGCAAGTTGTGTCTAAACCGGTGAAAAGTGCTTATGGTTTTGCCAAAAGTATGATTGATTTAATCAGAGGGTTCAGGCAACTGAGCATTTGGTTCAGACAATAGAGTTTAGTGTTTTAGCAATTGAGAAAAACTGTAAAATCCCTGCTGGCAGCGGTGGGATTTGAACCCCCGCCCCGTTGCTGTGATGACATGTGAGTGACAGGGTGTCCCACCTCATGCCAGAGAAGAGAAGAGAAGAGAAGAGAAGAGAAGAGAAGAGAAGAGAAGAGAAGAGAAGAGAAGAGAAGAGAAGAGAAGAGAAGAGAAGAGAAGAGAAGAGAAGAGAAGAGAAGAGAAGAGAAGAGAAGAGAAGAGAAGAGAAGAGAAGTTTTTTGATTAAAGATCACGAGGAGGACACTGATTATGAATGAATAAATATATAAAATAATGATGTGCATTGGATAGCCTACATACTGCACTACAAGAATTGTCAATTTTGATTTGATGAAAGCAGATTTACTTTGAAAATAATTAACATTTTAAAGAAATTTCCTAAGCGTTTATTTAACATTTTTCAGAAAACATTTTAGAGACATTTTAAAGATGAGAAAAAGAAAATGCTCTAAAATATCTTTCAGATGAAAACATACACACTATAGACGTGTGATGTATGTGTGCTGCTGTATGTTCTTGTTATTATTATTACACTCTCTCGTTGAAATGTACCTTTTTACTGTGAAATACATCAGCCTCATAAATAAATAACTTTGAGTACGTGGTGACTTT
This sequence comes from Chrosomus eos, assembly GCA_036326025.1. Lineage (NCBI taxonomy): Eukaryota > Metazoa > Chordata > Actinopteri > Cypriniformes > Leuciscidae > Chrosomus > Chrosomus eos. The sequence goes on along the minus strand of JAZAVI010001023.1, from coordinate 8,312 downwards.
TATTATGACAGAAGACTCTTATCTCGAACAATTCGGCATCACATGACACTGATTGAACATGGCTTCAGTTCAGTGGTAAGAAATGTTTACATTTTAAAACGTTTTTGACGCTATCAAACTCTAACGTGATGTAATGTTAATGAATAGAGGAATAATGAAGAATATGCACATTGTAATATATCTGTACTAGCGATTAAACATTGTTGTAGACTATGGGAGGTGTAGTGTTATGACAGCACAGTGATGATATCAGAGTGTAATTTTGATACTACCGTACTGAGTGAGTTAAACAATCGAGTACTTAAAGCTTTTGCAAAGAATATTGTGGTATTGTATTTGTACCATGATAATAGCACGTTTTCATCATATAATGTCCATCAATTAAACACATTAATGGTGATAATGTCCAGAAACACATGTAGGCTACCTTTTGCACAATTTATTGTACTTCAGTCATATCTAGCATTAATATGATTATCAATATGACAGCTTTATGTGTGTTTTGCACAGGCACTCTCGGGCCCGTAGATATGAGACTGAATGGCAGGGGTGTCATTTGGAGGGTTCAGCAGTGGAGTTCAGTGACTATCATCCACTCAAAGCCATCACGGTACATCCACAGTTCTCATAAATACTCATTAAATGTTTTATTTAATATAAAATAATACTGTTCACTTATAATTACAGGTTTAGTCCTCCTCAAGTAAACAGGGTTTGAGTATGTTGACCATTAATACTTTAGAACCTTTTTTTTTTATATTGTGTAAATAATTCTATATATTCCTTCAATTTCTATTATGTTACCTGTCTGAGTGTCTATCTGTTCATACACAACAAACAATTAACTGCTGTCTATGCTGCTGTATAATAATAATAATGCTTCAGTGTATTCTTGACCAAAACACCAAACCTCTGGTTGCTCCAAGAAGGCTGAATGTGTAATATGTGAATTGTAAAATGCATTGGACAAAAGTAACTTCATGAACAATATATTTCAGTCATAAGTTTGGTAAATAACTGTCTTGTTTTCAGGTGACAGATTCTAAATCTCGGCGTGGGGGGCGGAAAGGCAGCACCTCCTCTACATCTTCTTCCTCTAGTTCTGTAGCTCTGGATCCACTCAGCTCTATGCTGGATGGGACCGACCCACTGTCTCTCTTCGCTGCGGCATCTGAGACCCCAACTCTCCCACACAGCATCTCTGCTGGGGTAAAATTCACAAACCACATACACACACCAGTATACGTATTATTAAAATCATGTGCTCTAGTACCCCAATAAAAAAGCACTTGTGTAGTGGTAGTATCAGATGGAAATACCATAGTACTTACAGTACATACATACATGGAATTCAATGATTACTATATAAACATTTCAAAGGCACTTCAAAGAATCTTATTGAGTATCACTGAATTTTAATCAGTTCAGCACTGCACTCGGTTCTAGAGCAGGTCGGGCAGGATGAGATCCAGCGGTTTGGGTTCCACACAGTTAATCCAGAAGTTAGTGCAGAGACACTCTCTGCATGCCAGTTCTTTGGCATTGTTAATGCCGTGCCTCAATATACAGGAGGAGGAGAAGTCCTGTGAGCTCACATCAGGAGTGAGGTTTGCCAGCGACATGAAGCACATCAGGTTGTTCCACACACGGCTGATGTTTTGAAGCAGCTCCTGTGATTTAAAGATATATCCACTCATGCATTGTGTTTGTGCATTCTGGGGGCAGAGCAAGAATGAAGGGTTTGTTTTTGGGTTCATTTTAAATATCTGTTTCTCAGAGATTTCTCAGAAATCGCTTACTGCACCTTTATGTTTGTACATATATTGGAAAAAGTCCCATTATCTGTTGATAGTTAAAATGATGTGGCTGTTCCCCTTCTATTTTTTTTTCTTCTCTTTTATTCTCCTGTGATGAATTATCTGATCTATAAAACAACTGTGATATTGTCATTTATGTATATATTTTCAATAATTATTTTGTATATATTTGCTGACTGAGGCAATCCAGATGTTGTTTTTTTGTGTGTGTAAATGTGCCTTTGGTTGTCCTACGTTGGTTACTGTTTTATGCTTTTGTGTTTGTTAATATAACTTCAAAATTCTAAATAAAAAATGTAAATACAAAATAATTATGTGGCTGTGAACATGCATCAAACGTTTGTTAAATATGGTCACTTTTTACTATTTTGATTTAGGAGTTGGGGCGGAAACGGCAGGAGAAAGAGGAGGAAGTGGGCTTAGACTTTGAGCCGTGGTCATCTAAACGTGCAGAGATCCTGTCTCGATTCACCACCACAGAGAAACTGTCTATAGTAGGTGCATACGTTTACAGCTCTTACTCATTCTGTGGCTTTTCACTTTTGACAGACATTAATGAAGCTTTTATTTCTCTTACAGAACCTCTTCATGGGCTCAGACAAGAGTGAGTGCATCGGTTTTGAAGACTCTTTTTATTTGTTCTTGGTTTGTAGCTGTTCTAGTTGTTGTTATTCCAGGTGGCTTGACAGCTCAAAGTCAAATCCTCATTATGCCTTCGTTAATTTTCAAATCAATTAATTTTATTTTATTTTACATTTTTAATAAATAATTGAGGATTGGTACCTGACATTCATTTTTAAATTTCTAAATACATACATATTATTATTATTATATATTATCTATCACATAGAGGATTAGGGCCTGATATAAATGTAACATTTTTCAATCAATCAATCAATCAATCAATCAATCAATCAATCAATCAATCAATTATTATTATTGTTATTATTATTTATTTAGTAAATAATTAAGGATTGACATTCATTTTCAATTGAATAATCAATGAATAATCTAGTTTATTGCATTTTTAATAAATAATTCAGGAGTGGTACCTGACAGAAAACTGTTGCAACCGCTATAAAATACTTGGCAAATATAAATCCAGTACTAACTTAAGCCGGCCATACATGGTGTGATTTTTGCTGACATACGAGCTCGCAGATTTTCAGTTTGTGAGGAATTCCGAGATGAGCCGAGTGCGTTATAAGCACCTCCCGACCTCCTGATAATGTTTAAACATACCTAAACAATTTGTGGAGCCCGCCCGATTTTGACCAGCATACAGGCTGCCCCAGTTGTCGAATCATACTCAACCACGTCACATAGGCTAGATCGATTAGGCTTTATTGACCCATCCTGACCAGTGCTGAGAAACTAACATATCACATGACAGTGGGATCAGCAACATTCTGTACAATATTTTTTACACATTTAATAGTTTGACTTGTGTTAAGGTAAAGCATCCAGTCCCAGCTCAGCCGTGTCAGAGAAGGTGCGCACTCGTCTGGAGGAGCTAGACGACCTAGAGGAGGTGCGTCTCAATCCGGATAAGCCTTTCGCTTTAATGTCTTTGCTAGACGTGTTTATGAATTTGCTGTGTGTATTGTGTGTGCTCAGGGATCACAGAGGGAGCTGTTGAACCTGTCCCAGCAGGACTATGTGAACCGCATTGAGGAGCTCAACCAGTCTCTGAAGGAGGCCTGGGGTTCAGACCAGAAAGTCAAAGCCCTGAAAATCGTCATCCAGGTCTGAGGACTTAACACAAACCAATTCACACACAAATGACATTTTAAAGGAGTCATGACATGAGAAATCAAATTTGCCTTGATCTTTTGACATATAAGAGGTCTTTGGACTATTTAAACATCCTACAAGTTTCATAGCTTAAAACGTCCTCATTATAAACAAAGCATTTTTTAAATCAAGCATCAAAAACGGCTTGATATGTGATGTCACATGGGCCAATACATTTGCATATGACTGCCTCCAGAGCAAGACATTGCCAAATAGTTATGACATCACACCATAGGCCCCGCCCACTTGTCATTCAGTCGCTTAACGGCTGATAATTGCCTACATTAGATGTGAGGGTTATGATGTGTCAAAACAAATGGAACCCATTATAATCACTGACGCTGTCTAGTGAATACAGATTCACTTTCTGACGTATACACACGCTTGAGTCTGTCGACAAAAGGACAAATGGAAGAGTGAAAGAGCGTTCGCTTTGTCGTGTCCAATTTAAACTGCTTGTTTGCGTCTCTGTACAGACTTCAGAAGGATCCCATCATAGGAAACAAGTGGTTAGTTTATTTTAGTGGCGGCTCAGATCTTGTTGGAGTATTATATGTTTGTTCGGAGCATTTTGTTTTGTATATGAGGTACAGTGTAATAGAGAGTTTGCAGATCAACTTGTGTTAAAATATAAAGCAGCCAACTGTATTATATCGTGCCGAGTGGGCGGGAGCGGGCGAAGCTTTTGCATGTGTTGTAAACAGACAGATTCGTGGTTTATGAGGACATGATATATTTTTACAATAAACAAACGGACACCTACAGTGGCCAGCTAAACAAATGTATTTAAACACACAAACACACACACATACACACACCATACATCGCATGCTCCATCGTTACGTGATCATGTTGTTTAATTGCTGTGCTTACACGCCGATAGTTAACAACACACAGACATTTGAAGCAGTTTTACTCACCGCCTGCTGTTCCAACGCACGACCGTGAACCTTTATCGTTGGGACGGCTCCATCTTTAAGTATTAGGCGATCTGCAAATCCGGCTTTGAACTGGGCCTATAACTATAACCGTCGAAATGAAGGGAACAAACAAGCACACTTGCACAACTCCGTTGCTGCTCTGGAAAAACAAAATCCATCCACAGGTCCCTTAACGCTGGGTTCTTTGGAAATTTGTGCAGTGTTGTCTTGCCCTGGCAACCAAAAACACACTTTTTTGGTGCCATTTTTTTGATTGCAGCGCAGCCGAGCCCAGCCGCGCTCTGACGGGCATAGGCGTACTCTCGCACGCACTAGGCTACAGCTGCGCGCGCGCCCTTCCGGGAGAAATGCCTTTAAGACCCGTATAAGGAAATTCCGCCCAATCTGACGACACAATGGGCCATATTCGAAAAAAACTTTCCGAAACTTGTGACAAACCGGAAGGAGTATTTTTGGAACAGAAATACTCCATCAAACTTACAACTTCAGTTTTGAAACTTTGTCCATGTTTAGCATGGGAATCCAACTCTTTAACAGTGTAAAAAACTCACTATGCATGAAACAGCATTTCACCCCCCCTTTAACTTTTATTATATACACATTTCTGGTCTTCTTGTGGATTAAATTATCAGTGCACATTATTCAAAAGAAAAAAATCATAATCTCCATCAAAATGTAATAACTTATCATTCTCACCTTATTTTTGTGTTTCAGTGCTCCAAGCTGCTCTCTGATACATCAGTAATTCAGTTCTACCCCAGCAAGTTTGTTCTCATCACAGATATCCTGGACACCTTTGGTAAGAGTTGCTCATGATAATCATTTATTTGTTCAAGTGTTTTCAAAAATATCAATATTTCAATATGTATCGATACTGTTAAAAGCACTTTATAAATGAAGGTGACTTGACTTGACTTCATACTGAAATATCGTAAACGTTTCCAATACTGCTTTTCTGCAGTATCGATACACCGATACCAGCACCGTGTTCTTGCTCTCTCTTTTATCCGACGGCGATGTGACACACCCTCCTCCTCTCAATTACTCGTCTCATTCCCGCCGGTTGATTAGAGCTTGTATTGCGCATAATCTTATTCATTCCCGCAGTTTCACGCTCACACCAAATTTACTTATTTTTCTTGGCTTTTTGTGCATAAACGCCGAAATACATACAAATACATACAAAACGATGTCTAAATGCCTTTCTTGATGAGTTTTCAGGTAAATAGAGTCAGTTTTGGAATGTAAATGGTATGTTGTGTAACAGTATATTGGATCTGTGCATTAGCTCCTAAAGTGACAGCCGCTTAATAAACCTGCTGCTGTCTGTCATGTTAATTAAAGAGAAGACAGAGAAAATCACTCGTTGCTCTTGATGGAATAACTTTTGTAACTTTAATAGTAAGCATTAATAGGCATTTAATTTTTACAATAAGACCTATCCGGTGTTATTTTACATTTGATTAATTTAATTTCTGTAGTATTTCTAGTATATACCGGTAGTACTGTTAGACCCAGCTTAAAGTCATTTTCATTTCATTTGTCTTTATTCAATTGAATTTATTTGTGCTATCATTTGCAATTTGTTTGTGTTCTTATTTTGTTCTTTTTGTTCTTATTGACTGTTTACTTTTTTTAACTTTTTTTTGTAAATCTAGTTCAACGATGATTAAAAAAAAAAGCCTTTCTGTGCTGTTTGTAAGCTATTACATCAAAATTACCCAAATGACTAAAAAGTACGAGATAATAACAAATGATCTGTATGCCGGTATGGATGATTTCCCTGTGGTATCGAAATGGTATAGCATATCAATATTTTTCAATTTATCGTATGTTTAAGTTAAAAATTCCAGTTTCATGACAACACTACCGTAGTTTTTTTTTTTATGTTTTACTGACAAACATATACCACTTTTTTTTTTGCAGCAACAGTTTCTTCAAGTATAAGCAAAAGTCTTAACCATCAGTGTCAGTGTTGATAAATAACACCAGCAATAATTTTAGTTCAAGATACAAAATGTGTTTAAAAGCCACAAGATGGAAGGAAAATGTCTGTCCGTTGCTCCTGATGATGTCATGTGTGTGCAGGTGGCCTGGTGTATGACAGGATCTTGTCCATGTGTGCTGACCCTCATCCTTTACCAGGTAAAATATGCATCACAGCTCAGCATATTCTTGTACCATCTTTATGACATCTATTGATTTTCCTTTTAATGCCGTTCTCAGAATCGTTCTCCGCTGATGAAGTGAATGACACAGCCAAAGAGACGTGTCTCAACTGGTTCTTTAAAATCGCCTCCATCAGAGAGCTTGTCCCTCGATTGTATCCTCTCAACATGATTCCAGATTCTTATTCCAGTATTTAAGCCTGTTATATAATAATCCAAAAATCCATTTTAAAGCGAAAATGATTAATGAAATAAGTGTGTTAAAACAAACAGCAGTGTTTTAAAAGCAACAGTATTTATACAGTTTAAAAAGTAATTTTACCATGGTTTAGTTATTAAACTGGTTTGCGAGAAAGTTTTAGAAAGATTGAAAAAAAAAATACCATACATATGAATTTTAACCTTAAATTGTAATAGTGAGCCTTGACTTTAGTGCAGATATGTTGAAGCTGCTCTTCTGAAATGCAACCGCTTCTTGACAAAGTCGTAAGTATCTGAGCCGTGCTACTCTTCTGTTCATGCAGGCGTGTAGTTTTCTAGGTCTGATGTCCTCTCTCTGTCCTTCAGTGGGATTCAGGAGACGCTGCAGAGACTGACAGCGATGATCAGAGGAATAGGAGATCCGCTGGTGGCTGTATATGCACGGGCGTATCTATGCAGGGTGAGAAGAATAAAGCTCTCTGATTGTATTTTGTTGTATTTTTGCAAGTGATGGGAGAAACTAATCTAATCTTCCTCACTTTCTTAACTAATTGAACCTTATTGTAAAGTGTTACCATGTTATTTTATTAAATTGTAGGGTGTGTTTTGTTTTCGGAGTGCTTGGTTAATCAGGCCAATAATAGACTATTAACTACAACTCAACTACAAATGTGTCATTAAATGTCCAAAAAAATGTATCCGAGATCCAAGGTAAAAACCATATAACCAGATAGAGTTCATGGGTTCACAGAGATCATCACACTTTGGTGGCAAACCATTGAAATTTCAAAACAGTTATGATGTAATGAAGCTTTGTAATGAAATCATGTGACCGTTTGGAAACACACTCCGAATCACTGGTTCGAAACAAAAGATTTGGAAGCTTCACAATGCAGTTTCGAAAACTAATTTAAAAAAGGTTTCATGTATTACAACTTATTTTTCACTAAAGGACAGGGGTGCAAATCTCCTGGAGGGCCACAGCCCTGCAGACTTTAGCTTCAACCCTAATAAAACACGCCTGATCTAGCTAACCAAGTTCTTCAGGGAAAACTACAGGTATGTGTGTTGGAGCATGGTTGGAGCTAAACTCTGCAGAGTTTTACACCCCTGCTATATAAAGTGGTGTTTCATACGCCGCTTTTCCACCGCTGTTGCGTCACCAAGGCAATGACTGACGCATTTGTATTACATTCCATAGAGCTCCGTTATCAGCCCCACAGTGGAAAATGAAACCGTATCCGTACCGGCTGAGCCGGATCGGCACAGAATGGAACAGTTAAGCAATGAGAACGGTTTGGGCCACTGGTGGAAACGTGGCTGCACTTTCAATTTTTACATGGTGATAATAAAACGAGCAAAAACCCTGTAGATTGAAATTGAAGTAGGGA
>JAZAVI010001022.1:0-35393 GCA_036326025.1 Chrosomus eos | reverse complement strand
TATTTTATTTTTCGTGTTTGCATTTATGAGGAAAAAACAATGTTACAGACGTCACGTGACAGTTCTCCGTTACGGACGCGAGCGCTATGAAGCGGCACTAAAAGATGCTTTAAAACTTTCACAAAGACCTTACACAGAAGACACAAAGCATTTCTTTAAAGTGAATTTCGTTTTGTATTAATTGTATCTTAATTTTAATCAATGTTTGATCCAGCAATTGCGTGGATTTTATAAATAAGAAGTAGGCTAAATATAGCAGACAATTATAAATAATCACGACACGGAGGACAATTCACTCATAAATGAACCGACACTCAGCGTATAAGGTAGCCTATTCACGGACCTGAAAAATATATCTATATTGAAATGTCTACGTGTAAAACAGAACAATTCAAAACGAAAGAAAACAGACTGCTCTCTGCTTATGAAAAGAAATGTGAATTTCTCTCTGGTGCACTCCTACTGCGAAGATCGCGAGTCAGCATCGTCAACTTCATCTTGACTTTATTAATAAACAATTAAATGTCTCCTTGCTATATTTGACATATTCATAATCATTGCTTTTGCCGGTTCTTTGTGACAGCTTTTAGATGCTTTATCGGCAGCGCAGCACCCTTACATGAACGCGTCACCACCGCATCAAAAACATGATTGCGTGATGAAAACATGAAAAATACCACATAAACATAGCCTAACTGTTTAGAAAGAAAACACAGAACGAATAGCCTATAATGCGCATACGTCCATCTCGCGAATGGCAGTCTTCTTCATGCCATCTTCACCGTTAGCCGCTTTTCCACTGGCCAGCGCGAGCACAGAGGCCGAGATCATACCTCACGGCACTCCTGTAAAAAATATAAATCGCTATACAAAAATATCAGACGCTGCCATATAGTTTTTATTAACAGACTTGGACACCACACACGGCTATTGACTGACCACGAATAGGTAATTTAGCCTAGCCTACTTGCATTTTTCATTTGTTAATGTCTCGCGGTCTTGCTGTGTAGGCTATATATATTTTTGTTTTTACAATTAAAACTAAAAGTCTGTTGTAACTTGTAACGCAAGCCTTACTGAATATGTACCGAGTAAAATATTACTGAAAATTGATTAGTAATGCCTTACACTACTGCGTTACAGCAAAAAGTAATATGTTACTGTAATGCATTACTTTTGTAACGCGTTACTCCCAACACTGTATTTCATAGCTATACCTTGGGTATCTCCCTACAACAGACATTCTCTACCAGTGACAGTGAGCTGCAGTGCCCACAGGTGCACCTGTTGAGACAGAATCGTTTGTAATTGTAGAGGGAGACTTGAAATAAATGGTTTTCGCTTAATTATTAACACAACATCATACCAAAATTAACCTAAATGCATGGGTTTTAATTTTTTGATAGTTCCGTTAGCATTTGTTATAAGCATTAGCCTAATATAGCCATAATGCTAATGTTTTACCATTCAGACACTGGCCACATTCTCCCTTGCGCGGCTGCTTCGCTAGCATCGTCGGATGCCGATCGCGATGCGAGAGTTAAAACCGCAGTTTGAGCCAGCGGCTCGAATTGATATGGCTCCGGCCCTGTGTCCACAGACAATTCACCCTCCTCCACTTCAGGTGAAGGTGGGGGAGAAAAGTCATCGACTTCAAAAGACCGCTCCGTGGCAAAGCTACTTGCGTCACTCCAGTCACTCTCCATTTTAGAGTCTGACAGCAGCTGTCAATTAATCCGTCACTGCGGGTCTCAGGTGCACGCCCCCCCGCTCAGCCCCGCCCTCGGATCGTCCCCTCTATCTCCGCTGGGGTCTGCCCACTTTTCCAGCATTTTTCAAATATTGCTAGTGGGTGGAGTCAGACTCTGAGCAGGGGTTTATGGTGCGTTCCATTATAGCCAACGGACCGACTCGGACCTCGGATATGACGTCACGTCGACACTTGAAGCGTTCTATTATGTTTTGCGCGTCCGAGTCGGAGAAAAAAAATGGACGCCACCTGGAAAGCTGTTGTAATGGTAACACTGGCCGAGTACCAGTGTAAAAAAACATTATGACTACACCTTATCAAAACGCAGCCATTTGAACTTGAAAATGTTCACTTTATTTCATGTTTTTCATGTTAATCTTCTGTTAGCAACGCTAGCAACGTTAGTAATTGCACTCACAACAACCGATTCCCATACCTACAGGGGACGCAGTAATACGAGTGATTATAATCGTCATTTAAAATACCAAAGCGGTTCAAAAACAATGAAAACAATTCATTACAAGTCACACAGGGCGCAGCCATCTTGAATTCCGAGACGGAATTCTTGCTCGGTGTCCTCGCGGTTGTCCGACGTCCGAGAGGAGAAATCCGAGGAAAGGGGGCGTGTTGCTAGGCAACGTCTGTCTTCCGATTCGGATCTCCGAGACGAATAAATAATAGAACGCACCAAAAGTTACCCTTTAAGGGAATAACATAGCTTAATATGCAAAACCAGTAGAGTATCCCTTTAACCAATGGCACGCTGGCAATATGTGTGCAAGAGAGTTAATGATGTGTTGAAATCATAGTTGAAATGCTGAAAGGATTAGTTCACCTCAAAATGAAAATGTCCTATTACTCACCCCAATGCCATCCAAGATATCCATGTCTTTTTTTCCTCAGTGGAAGAGAAAACAAGTTTTTGAGGAAAACATTTCTCGATTTTTCTTCAAATAATGGACTTGAATGGCAGCCAACGTTTTGAATTCCAAATCAATGCCGTCTCAAAGGTCTTTGAAGTGCTTCAACGGCCTGTGCACGATCGCAGCTGAGGAAGAGGGTCTTATTTAGCGAAACGAAAAAAAAAAAAAAAAAAATAATAATAATTTTTATATATATATATATATATATATATATATATATATATATATATATATATATATATATATATATATATATATATATTAGAGGTGGGCATAGATTAATTTTTTTAATCTAGATTTATCTAGATTAATTTTAAAATTAATCTAGATTAATCTAGATTAAAATGGCTCATTTGAATTCTCCCGAAGGCATTTATAATATGTGTGCTACCCAAATAATGACTAAAAGTAAGTCTTTGAGAATAGTTCATCTCGCATAGGGATGTGCATTTCTGCCAAAAATGCCATTTGACAATCGAGGAGCAAAAGTCGAATATCGTTAAAAAAAAAAAAAAAAAAAAAAAAAAACGCAATGACAGAAAGGGAGGCCAATTTCATCTTTAGCGATTTGTCATCAAACAAACTGTTTATTAATTGAACAAGTAACATGTTTTCTTCGGGGTTTTTTAACATATTAATTGGAAGAAAATAAAAACAATGCGCACGACAGTCCGTTTTTGCATCGCCAATGCTCGTTAGATGAAAAAATAATGTCATCATATGTCATAATGATTTTATGTGAACCTGCCTTGTTACTGCAATAGCCTCCTTTTTAAACAAATTAGTTTCAATCAATGTAAACTATTCGTGTGATTATGCCACTGCGCAATACACACACATTACCGCGGGATGGCGGGTGTTCATTTCATAAACTGTGGACAATGGTAGCTTATTTAAACCTGTTAACCAGTGCGCCGACGCTCTGAAGCGTTTTTTTGTAGCCTATAAATTAATGTAACTGTTATGTCCAAAAACCGGATAATGTCATACTTTTTAGTAGTGCTATCGTGGCGTAATAATCTGTTTGGTTGTAAAATGTATTACCTGAATGAAATGAACTCGAATGTATCGTCCTGTGGAATCATTCATTCACGGACAGTTTACGAAGATGTTCAACTAATAAAGATCTTCATCGCTGGCAAAGATATGATGCATTTGCAGATTTGCTTTCACTAGACTAAACTGTAGATCCACGGCCACTTCATCCAACGCTCTTGATGTTCTTAAATCTTCCTGTTACTTACGACTCCTCGAGTGTGAATTGAAAGCGCTTCTGAGTTCAGACGATACAGTGCGTGAGGAACTGAACAGATCAACTGATTCGCGAACCGATTTAACAGATCTGACAACTTGTTTGATGAAGTCTTTGAACAGAATCGACTCAAAAGAGTGATTCATTTGTAAATGAGCATCGCTCATGCCCATACAAAGGATACAGCGCACTTGGAATGAACTCATTTAACAACGTATTGCATTAACATAAAGTAACGAGAGGAACGTCGCCCAACATAACAAAGTAAAAGTACACCTTGTGTCCCTGACAGGAAAATACCCTGCTGCGCGATCTGTGACAGTAGGCGCGGCGTCAAGTATGTATGTCATACTACACACTAGAATTGTGCGAAAATAACGTTATTCGAAAATGCTATTTATGATCCCAACCCAACTTAGATTAACGGCGATATTTTTTTATCGCGCGATAAGAGTCTCACGTTAACGCAGCACGTTAACGCCGATAACGGCCCAGCACTAATATATATATATATATATATATATATTTATATATACATATACACCCTACAACTGTTTGGATTGAGCTGATCTGCAACGTGCCGGGAACTACATCTTCACATTTAAAGGTCACGCTCGATGTCGCCGGCGCCTGCGGAAGTACTGCCCCATTGTTTACAAAGCGACCGTGCGAAGGAGGATAGTTCAAATGACAACGTTGACAGTGGCGCGACCTGTTATTTACGGTAGTTTGATTGACTTGTATCCCCACCATAGACTGTACAAAACTATCCCCATCCGAATGCAGCAAAGACCCACCCTACTCTGCCTCTGCTCTGATTAGCTAGTAGGCTACTAGTAACGCTGCTGGTGGATGCTGCAGACAAGGCTGAATGTATCAAACGTGCCATTTCCAGGTATGGGGAGCAAGCTAACACCCTCAAAGTCTTTGCCACAGACAGAAATCATGCTACCAAAGCAAGCTATCACATTGCTAATTGGATTGCAAAACAGGGAAATCCATTTACTGATGGCGAATATATAAAGGAGGCTTTCATCTGTAGCTTCATCTTTGTTTGATGTCTTACCAAACAAAGAGACAATAAAATCAAGAATAAAAGACATTCCCATGTCAGCCAGAAGTGTTGAACGACGCAAGAAGCCATGGTATTCAGCGTTGCACTTGATGAGAGTGTGGATGTAAATGACATTCCATGTTTGGCAGTCAAGGGAAGATACGGTGATGTGACTGTACGAGAGGAACTCTGTTGCTTAAAGCCAATGCCTGAAAAAACAAAAGGTAAGGACATAGCCAGAGTTTTTCTGGAGCATTTTAAAGGGTTACTTCACCCAAAAATGAAAATTATGTCAGTAATTACTCACCCTCATGTTGTTCCAACCCCGTAAGACTTTCGTTCATCTTCGGAACACAAATGAAGATATTTGTGATTAAATCTGAGAGCTGGGTCACTCCTCCATAGGCTTCTAAGGGATTGAAACCTGTCAGCCCCGAAAAGTCATGAAAGACATCGTTAAAATAGTCGAAATGGCTACAGTGGCTAAATCTTAAGTTTATTAAGCGACGAGAATATTTTTTGCGGGCAAAAAAACCCTAAAATAACGACTTTATTCAACCATCTCTTCTCTTCCGTGTCATTCTCCTAAGCTGTTGACGTAGTGTAACAGCGCAGCGCTTCCGTGTTATACGTCACACGTAGGCTCACTATTGGCCGACGCTGGTCATGTGTGTGATGCTTGTGACGTTCAACCAGAAGCGTTGCGCAATAACACTACGTGAAATCTCCAGGCCCAGAGAGAATACTTGAATAAAGTCGCTATTTTAGTTTGTTTTTTGTGCTCAAAAAGTATTCTCGTTGCTCGATAAACTTAAGGTTTAGCCACTGTAGTCACTTGGACTATTTTAACGATTTCTTTAATATTTTTTCGGGGCTGTCAAGTTTCAATCCCTTAGAAGCCTATGGAGGAGTGATCCAGCTCTCAGATTTAATCAAAAATATCTTAATTTGTGTCCTGATGAACTAGTCTTACGGGGTTGAAACGACATGAGGGTGAGTAATTACTAGGGATGGGCATTCGATTAAATTTTCTTAGTCGATCGTCGGGAGAATTAACGATCGACTATCGATTAATCATTAATATTTTTATTTTCAAATTCATTATTTATTTAACTTTTTATAAATTAGCCTAAAAATGCAATGAAAATACAAAAATACAGCGTGTTTTTCCTCGATTAGATCTTTATTACAAGATGATCAACTTGTGGCAGTTAAACTGGCCGTTCGGTTAGGCTAAACTTGATGTATAAATAAATGCTGCGGTGCTCTAACGCAACGGAAACTGCAGCTGCGAGTTGGCGTCTTAAACAGAGACCCTCGTTTGTTCCAAAATAATAAATAATAAAAAAAATCATGTTAAACAATAACTTAACCAAAAACATAATAATACTTAGATCTGAAAGGTTTTGTCAAAATGTAACTCAAAACTATCCAAGGCACGGAGTCGAGAAAGGGTGAGACTGAGAGAGATTAGCCTACCTAACAATCAATTAGCCTAGGCTACTAAACAAAGCCTCATAAAAAATAACTAGTAACTCACATACAACTTCTACACCAGCCTACTGATTTTTGTTGAGAAAGCATGTTGATGACATGATCTGGGGTCAGACGCGACCGCAACCTGGTGACCGTCGAGCCTTGTTAACATTTTCGCCTGGCTCTTCAGCGCGAGTCTCCGCAGAGTGCTCGCGCACCTCCCCAAACGGACGAGGCGTTTATACTCGACGTGCTCTCCTCTGAAACACCGAACACCACAATGACATATTTTTTGCTGCGCTCACCTTCGCGCTCGGGCGGACGCGTCGAGTGTAAACAAGGCTTCAGTCCAGCCGCTGAAAACACCCGCTCTGAGGGGACTGACGTTGCCGGGATGCACAGGAACCTCCGCGCTAACTTGACCAGCCACTTTCCACTCACACTGCGCAGCAGCATTAGTTTAATGATAATCGATAACAAATTAACGTGATCGACGAAATTCTTAACGATCAATAATCGATCGTCGATTAATTGTGCCCATCCCTAGTAATTACTGACAGAATTTTTAGTTTTGGGTGAACTATCCCTTTAAGGAGCGAGGGATTGACACAAGCAATATTTTTGCAGTGACAACAGATGGTGCCCCCGCCATGGTCGGGAAACAGCGGGGAGCAGTCACATTAATCGAGGAACAAGTTGTTCACCCCATCATGAAACTTCACTGCATAATACACCAAGATAATCTTTGTGCAAAAATGTCAAATTCAGATCTTAATGAGGTTATGGCTACAGTGGAGAAAGTTGTTAACTTTATAGTTAGGCGATCTGCTCTAACACACCGACAGTTCATGTCTCTGCTCGAGGAAATGAACTGCGCATAAGATATCCCTCTCCACACAGGAGTCAGGTGGCTATGCTGCGGGAAAGTTTTTGAGCGGTTTGTCGGCTGCTTTGATGTTATGAAGGCCTTCCTGGCTGAAAAAGGCCAAAACTATCCCGAACTGCAGGACGAGGATTGGGTTGTGAAACTTATGTTTCTCACAGACATTACGGGACACCTCAACGAGCTTAATCTCCACTTGCAAGGTGCAGGGAAAACAGTTTTGGACATGTGCGAAACATGGACTGCTTTTTTTGGAAAGCTGACAACTTTTTCAAGCGACATTGCCACCTCCACTTTCCGCTACTTCAAACACTTAAGGGAGCTGTCCACAGAGCACAGCATTAACACCACTGAAATATGGTTCTGTACCAGTCTCTTTTTTCCTCTCAGATGTGGATGTTTTCATGACAGCATAGAGTTTGTTACACTTAATTCTCCCTTTGTGACATTTGCTGCCATTGCAACCTTTTTTAAATGAGGGAATATCATGGGAACTGTGCATATACATCTGTTTGGTGTAATGTTGGTAAGGTTAATGATTTCAACTCAGATGTGGATGTTTTCATAAAGATGGTAGCTTTGCATCATACTCCAGATATAATTACAATGTCCTGATTATGAGAAATACATGTTATCAAATGTTGCTATGGAATAAAATTACAGATTCCCTGGATATTACATTTTGATGTGATGTCCTAATTAAATGTAATGTTGACATGGCACACTAATAAACACCATTTTTTGAAAAGGGCACTTCATATCAAAAAGGTTGCCGACCCCTGGTGTAGAGTGTTGCAGTTATCTTTTCAAGACCATGAACTAAGAAAACAGAAGGCTGATGATATGACATGATATGACAACTACTCTGACTCGAACTAAGGCAAATACAATGATAAAGAAAACTAAGACTAAACATAAAGACAGTGAAACACAATGTAAGTGTGACAAAAGTTATTTTGTATTTCACACAAATGTGGATTATGCATTAGGCTATAATTTAAATTTATGGGAAATTTAAATTATAAATTTCCCATATAATTTAAATTTATAATAGGAAATTTATGTTGAACTCACCCTTCACAGAGACAGAAATGGCAGTGCTTGATGTTGATGAGTTTGGTCTTCCATCTCTCTGTCCTCTACACCAGTACTGACCCTGATCAGACTCAGTAGCTCCTCTGATAGTGACAGTGTCTCTGTTTACAGTGTAATGATCAGACGTCTGTAATATTACACTGTCTTTATACCACTCATATCTCAAGTCACTGTGATCAGAGTTTATAACACACTTCAAATTTACTGTTTCTCCAGTGAATACAGGACTGTCTGGTGTCACACTCACTGTAGCTTTGGGTAAATCTGAGAAGAAAGACAGAAACACAAACTAAGAGACTCAAACAGTCTGACAGAGGACAAATGATCAAGTCTCAAGGCTTGTTTGCTACACTGACGGTTTCATTCATCTCAGATAATCTGAAGAGCAGAAGCTCATGAATGAACTGAACATGTCTGGAGGATAAAGATAATGAACTCTGGAAAGATCTGTGATCCTCGTCAGCCTGTCACCAGGGCCGGATTAAGAGTTCAGAGGCCCCTGGGCACAATGGGGTTCGTTGGCAAAATATAATGCTAGAGACCTTTATGTTAGGTTATACATTTTACATCTCATATGTGTTGGGAAAAGGGAGAAGAGAGAGTTCAGCAAAAGGTGGATTCGAACTCGGGTCGAGCGCGTCAAAAGCTGCTTTCCAGCACCTCACGCCCTACGACCTACGCCACTGAATCTATTATGCGACGGGCGTCTTTTTGCTAAAAAGACAGGCACTTAGTGCAAATATACGCGCCGTTATCTAAAATGTAAAAAAAATATGCAATGAATACATTTTATCAGACCGGCCCTCGCGGCCTCGAAACACTACCGGCCCACCGGGAAAACTCCCGACTCTCCCGATTGCCACTCCGCCCCTGGTGGGCCCCTTAGATGTCGTGGGCCCCTGAGCAAGTGCCCAGTTGCCCTAATGGTTAATCCGGCCCTGTCTGTCACTGTATGTAGAGATGTTTACAAACACTAAACTAACATAATCTGACTAAGTGTGAGACAAACTAAACTCAAATTTACCTGGTTTTCAATGTCTTCAGGTTAAAGTGATGTGATGAAATGATGAACACACTCACCTGATACTGTCAGTGTAACTCCATCACTGATCTCTGAGTACTGTTGGGTTTCAGTCTGAGTTCCTCTACATCTGTACAGACCAGCATGAGACGGATCCACAGATGTGATTATATAGATCTGGTCTTGTCCTGCGCTGTAATAGATCTGGTCTGTTCTTCTGCTGTTAACTTGATCTTTATACCAGCTGTAGCTCCAGACTCCTGTCTCCTGTATGTCACATGTGAGAGTGACTGTCTCTCCTCTGAACACACGAACATCAGGCTTCACCTTCACTACAGGTTTGGGTCTCACTGTGAAATGAGCAAACACACACTTCATGTTTCTTTCACTGAAAAACAAACAAACTACAAAGTAAAAGAGCATACCTCTCACTGTTATCTCAACATTACTGTAGTCTGTATAGTATTGTGTATGTGTATAGTAGTCTCCTCGCTGTGCTTTACACCAGTATGTTCCTCCATCAGAGACTCTCACAGAACTGATAGTTTTAGTTCCTGCATAATCACTGGATTCACGGTTTGAGTTTTTCCTCCAGAGAAACCTCCATCCAGTTGATCTTCCCACGTCACAGCTGAGAGTAACTGTGTCTCCAGTGAACACTGAACTCTGGGGCTTTACAGTCAGAGTCGGTTTATCTGTAAGTGAACAGTGATGCAGTGAGCTTATTTATTCGTCATATTTTTTCAATAGACTTCTGTTTTTATCATAATTTTTTTTTATACAGTAAATGTAATTTATTTTGATTTAAAAGAGTGTTTGTCTTTTCTGCTTCCACTACTGACACCAAACAGAATAACCAAATTATAGATTTTGGGAAGAAAATTCCAGAGCTTTCAAAGAATAATGTTAAAGTCTCTGGTAAGTTCAGGGAATATTAGTTATGGTTTAGAGTTAGGTTATGTGACAGACACGGGTTTACGGTTAAGCGGATAACCTCAATTTTTTAATATTAAAAATAAAATATGATAAATATCATCATACAACAAATGCTGTAGCAAAAAGGCTAAATATAAAATAATAAACTTATTTAGCCATTAGATTTTTTTAGTTCAATCTTTTTATTTTATTTGGAAACATCAAAAACAATATAATTCTTGTTCACAGTAATATTCTTCTCAATAGTAAAAAAAAAAAAAACAACGGATTAAAGTTGAACAAATATTTAAATAATAATGATTGCACAAACAGCCAGTAGGCGACGCTGCTTAGTGTGTGTTTTCATGGATCTGCGTCTCATTTTGAAGCTTCGTCCTCTTGACGTCACATTTATCGGCCGCATCCGTCATAAAGAACGTCTTATTTCAGGACAGTCACCATTATAAAACTGAGCGTTATTCCTAGTGAAGTGTAAATTGTTGTAGTTTCCTCATGGGAATGTACAGTTTACTGAGATGAAGAGACTCATGACGTTTGCGGCAGATAAATGTGACCTCCGGAGGATTCAGCCTTCGAAATGACACACAGCCGGAGACTGAGATTGAGAATGTGTGTGTGTTGTTCACAGAGGTGGGAGTAAGTCACTAAATGCAAGTCTCAAGTCAAGTCCAAGTCTTAACATTGCAGGTCAAAGTCAAGTCAAGTCATTATGTTGTAAGGGTCAAGTCAAGTCAAGTCATACTCTTTGTCAAGTCAAGTCAAGTCACAACTTAGCCATCAAGTCATACCAAGTCGCACAGTTTTACACATTTTTTTAACTCTGGGACTTTTATTACTTATTTAGACACAGAGGGCTGATGGGTTACAAAAATAAATAAATTAACAGTGTGTAATAAATAAAATATCATTAAGAAGCACTTTAAATGCTCTAAAATAAAAATAAATTAAATGAACAAGTAAACAAGGATTAATAAAACTTTTCCCATCTTGTGCTAGCCCTACATATAGTTATTTTGCTGTTATGTCCCCTATGAAAATGTGAACTAAGACTGCGTGCAAAGTGTGCTCCCTTGATAATTTCTAAAAAGCTGACATCAGTTCATCGCAATCTCACACATCTCTGTTATTATCAATGAAGCTTTCATAATATATACACTTTGTTTGATATAATTAAATGATTTGCCTGCATATAGAATTCAGCACTGAACAAAAAGTCATTTTTGAGCGGTGAGGGGAGTCTATCGTAAATGCTTCTGATTGGCCATTATTGCGTTCAAGTTTTGTTCAAACTTGTTAGAAATGGAAACTCTGGCCTGTCTCTGGAAAGTTTGACTCGAGTCTCCCACCTCTGGTTGTTCACCATGAGCTCTGAGTGACTGAACTTACTCACAGCGGCCTTTCTGGAGCCCAAACACGAGTAAGAAAGGTTTAGAGTTCAGGGTTTATGGGACGGTAAGTTAAACCTGCTTTCTGGAACAGTCTCTGTCACTTTACTGTTACTAGTTATAGATGTTAAATATTAGTAAAAAGGACTAAGCAAATCACAATTCTGTATGCAGATAAATAAAAGAAAAAATATCATAAGGCAAGTGGAAATGTGTATTTTGAACGCTTAAATTAATCGAGACTTTCAGACTTGTCTCAATCTTATTTCTAGTAAAACACTTCTAAAAATATATCACACACATGAGGCTGAAATTAGCAGTTCAGTTATATGTTATATCCTTAGTAAGAAAGAATGAAGGAAATTCTTAAATAAGGAATTATTTAATGAACAGTATCAGTAGCAAAATAGTACAGCACAGATAGCAGCTTGTGCAACGCTTCACTTCTGTTATTCCCCTATTCTCAACATTTACATATCACAAACATCTACCGCCACCTACTGTCCAGTATGCACAGAAGAACACAACAGATTCCCCCATCACTTAAAGCAATCTGTCTACACAGATATTTAAGAACAAAACCAAACCCAATAACAAAGTTACAAAATTACCAAAGCATTTACTTGGTTATGTAACATAATTACTTAACTCAATCAGGCTAAAGAACAAAAATAAGTTTTAGAATTATAAGAATGTAGCATTCATATTAAAATCAACAACAAGATGACTCAATGAATTACTCATCCTTTATAGTCACGCAATGCGTAGCACAGTCTTCCAGTCAACGAGGAGGTCGTCTCACATGGGTAGACACCTTTTGAAGAGTTTCGGGAACTTGAGGCGCCAGAGGAGGAGGATGAAACTAAAATGACAAGTTCACAGCATCCATGTCAGTAGTCTCCGAAACAGGTGCAACAGAACGAGTCAGGTGAGAAGCATGCCAGTTCTTCCCGTCTGATAACAGGTAAGTACACGCACCCAGTTTATGCACAATTTGACATGGGTTTGAAAACCTCGGATGCGCTTTCGGAACATGAGTCGGAATGCGCACACGCACCCAATCTCCCACTTTGAAATCAGGAGTGCGAGCTATACGTCTGGAGTCAGTGTATGCTTTCATTTTCTTTTGTTTCAAAGTAACTCGCTGCAGAAGCGCAGGCGCACCCTGACGCGTTGTGAGAGGAGGAAGAACATTAAGACGCGTTCGCATTCTTCTGCCATGAAGCAACTCAAATAGGGATAGTCCTGTGGCAGAATGTGGTGCAGCACGATACACTTGGAGAAATTCCGTGACTGCAGGTTTCCACGGCTTCGGTTCCAAAACAGCAGTTTGAATGCAGCCTTTCATCACGACAGCTACAAAGAAGTACATATGTGTTGAATGTTTCTCTCTTTTAGGAACATAGCAAATTCTGCTGACATAAAGTGCGTTCCATTATCAGACACGATAGTACATGGATTACCGTATCTACTAAACACAGATGACAAGAAGGTGATAACATTGCAAGTAGTGATGGAAGCGGTGAAAGCGACTTCAGGCCACTTACTGTGATAATCAATCAATGTCAGCGCATAACGACAGTCCCATACAGCGGTTTCAAATGGGCCCACCGCACCTATATGTACCTTTTCCCATGGTGCAGACGGAAAAGGCACTGGCTGCAGCGGTACAGAAGAGGTGTTGGCAGTCTTGTCAGAGGACAGACACATTTGACAGGTCTGTATATGCTCTTTAACCAGACAATCTATGCCTGGCCACCAGTACTGTTCACTAAGGCGTTGTTTTGTGCGCACAATTCTCTGGTGGCCTTCATGAGCTAACCTCACCAATGTGTGCCTCAGCGCGACAGGTACAACCAGACGTGATCCTCTGAACACATAATCGTGCTGCACACTCAGTTCATCACGTAGTTTGAAGTAAGGACGTAGCATATTATCCGCAGAAGTTGAAGAGTAAAGCCTACCGCGATCAATTTGTGTTGGTGATGCACTCAGTTCAGAGCACGTCACGGAGGCAGAAGCAAATTCAGCAGGTGACAGAGCTGATATTGCAGGAGACATAAACGCCACAAACTCCGGTTCAGCATCCATGCAGTCTTCATCCGAAGCAGGTAAAGGCAGACAAGAAAGACAGTCAGCAGAGCCCCAGGCCGGTAAATCACATCATAGTTAAAGCACAGTAACCGCGCTGCCCAGCGCGCAATGCGCATTCCGGCGCGATCAGTACCTTTGGATGAGAGGAGCACAGTTAACGCTTGGTGGTCCGTCCACAGGAGGAATTTACGACCCCACAAGTAGGTTCACCACTTTTCAACGGCCCATACACATGCAAGTGCTTCCTTTTCAATGGTTGAGTACTTGCGTTCAGCAGGTGACAATGTCTTGTTCTCATGAACTTGAGCAAGAACAGCGCCCAGACCATAGTCAGAGGCATCTGTAGATACCACCGTAGGCAAATCTGAGTCGAACAATGAAAGTGCAGGACTGTCAATGAGCAACTTTTTTACAGCATCAAAGCATTGCTGAGCTTCCTCCGACCACTCGAAATCTGAGCCCTGCCTGATGCACGCACGCACGCAGAGGTTCAACTACAGTGGCAAAGTTAGGAATAAACTTATTGTACCATGATTGTCGCCTGATGAAAGAACGGAGTTGAGGCGCATCTTTTGGAGCTGGTGCATGAAGAATGGCAGAAAGGGGATCCTCATCAGGTTGAATTCCTTGTGCTTCCACCATAAGACCCAGAAAGCACAGACTGGTTTTGTTAAATTGACATTTCGATTGATTCAGCTTCAGTCCAGCATCTTGTAAGAGCTGAATAACGGCTTTAAGCGTGTGATCGTGTTCAGTTTGCGTCTGTCCCCAGAGAATAATATCATCAAGGTAATTGTCTACATTTGGAAGTCACTGTAAAACTGTTGCCAACATTTTCTGAAAAGCAGAAGGTGCTGAAGCAAGTACGGTACGCGGCAAAATCTGAAAAGTCCTTCGTGAGTAATGAAGGCGGTCAGATCGAGGCTCTCCTCATGTAAGGGCAACTAAAAATAAGCACTCTCCAAATCAATAGTGGAAAATACAGACGCTCCCCTTAACATATACAACAATTCCTCAATGTGTGGTAGTGGGTAGCTATCCGTAACTACAGCCTTGTTGGGTTCTCGCAGATCCACGCACATTCGAACAATCGTGTTGCACCCGATTTATTCTGTACTACTACAATCAGGGAGACCCATGGTGAAGCGTCCACTCTCTCGATAATGTCAGACTCGAGAAGGTGATGAATTTCCTCACTGACTGCGGCTCTAACAGACAACGGTAAGCGGCGAAGTTTCTGGCGCACAGAAGCAACAGCTGGAGAAGTCTTTACTTTGTGAACAAAGCCTTTTGCACATCACAAAGCAGCTGAAGGCGTCAACACAGACAATCGCAGCACAGGAGTTGAAGACTGCTCAGGCAAAATTAAATTGCCTTCAAACCGGAGACGTAACCCATTAATAAGATCTATGCCGAGCAGCGCCAGATTCCACCACGAAGAATGACGTAGAGCAGGTGATGTCATCCTTAGAGACAGTGACAAGCAGCCAAGTACAGGAATCGGAGCACGAGAATACGTCACTAGTTTCAATGAAGGTGGCAGCAAAGCGTCTTTCTTGAAGTGTGTGTCATACACAATTTTCGGCAAGATAGAAACAGATTACCCAGAATCCACGATAAGCTCGATAGGCACAGATGTAGTTGCGGTCGCAATAAGAGCAGTGCACCGAATTTTATCCGTTAGTGAGTCATGCATATAAAGAATCTGAACTTCAGGCACCGAGCAAGCTTGTCCTGAACGAACACCAGCGAATAATGTCCCATCTTTTGACAATTATTACACTGTGCCGATACAGCAGGACAACTACGATCATTTGCATGGTGTTTCTGAGATCCACAGCGATAGCATTCACGAGAGGACGAAGCAGGTGCATTAGTTGACGAAGGCTTTGAAGAACGCTTTGTAGACGGTGGCTTAAAAGGTGGTCTACGACGGAAACGTCCAGCTGCAGGTGAAGGCTTTGCATGCATCACTTGCACAGGAACAGAATGAGTATTTGATAATAGTTTGGCTTGTTCACCAGCAGCTTCTGTTTGGGTGGCAATAGTAATGACTTGTTCCAGAGTCAATTCAGATTCCAAAAGCAGTCTCTCACGAATCCGATGACTGGACACATTCTCCACCAACTGGTCCCGCAACATTTCGTCCAGACTAGCTGCAAAGTCACAAGTAACTGCTAAGTCCTGTAAAGCAGGTACGTACTGAATTATAGTTTCTCCTGGTGCCTGAACACGTTTCCTGAAAGCGTGGCGCTCAGCCACTATGTTCCGTCGGGGGGTAATATGCGCTTTCAAGGCTGCAATCACATCTTCCATCGAATCACCTTGATTCGGCAAGGAATAGAACAATCTTTGTCCTTCAGTCCCCAGACAATGTAGCAGTAGTGCTCGTTTGCGCTCGACCGGCAATGCATCTCCAGATGCACCAACAACCAGCAAATAATTCCAGAACATCCCTAGCCACGTGTCGAAAGGAATAGTTAGTTCTCCAGGACATAGCTAAAATTCCGTGGGAAATGTAGAAACAGCTGCCATGGTCAAAAAAAAAAGTACCTTGTCGCCAATTTGTTATTTCCTTAGTAAGAAATAATGAAGGAAATTCTTAAATAAGGAATTATTTAATATATATTATATAATATTCACATATCACAAACCTCTACCACCACCTACTGTCCAGTATGCACAGAAGAACACAACAGATTATTGTAGCTGTTGGAGCTTCAATGTGCTCATAATGCATAATGCATTCAGTGATGTTTAACTCACTAGAAAAACTGGACATTTTAACATTTCCATCATTAAAACAGAATGTTTGGACAAATGTGTTATCTGGGAGAACACTCTGGTCTTGGTCTCAGTTTGTGGTTTTGACTACAACACTAATAATCTGTAAATCACGTCATTCTCTCTGACTTCAACACAAAACTCATCAGTACTGAACTCAATCGCTCAAGTCCTTTTCCATTGATAAACCTGAATATTTCCTGTAACCATAGTGACAGTGACTAAAGTAAACATCAAAGATGGAGACACACACACACACACACACACACACACACACACACACACACACACACACACACACACACACACACACACACACACACACACACACACACACACACACACACCACACACACACACACCAGACGTGTCAAGTTTCTGAATATTGACTAAAAGTGAATTTCTTCAGTCCTCTTAACAGATGTGGCTGAAGATTATAAGTGTTGAAATGTAAATTAAATGATCATTAAACAGAAGTGAATATGAAGACTCACCTGATACAGTCAGTGTAACAGCATCACTGAAGTCTGTGTTTGAGTATGGTCTCTCTCCTCGACAACTGTATTCACCACTGTAAAACATATCAGCTGTGAAACTGAACTCTGCTGTTGCTGTTGTTGTAAATGGATAGTCATTGTATCCATCTCTAATCCAGCGGTATCTCCACTGTATGTTTCCTCCTCTCTGTATGTCACATGTGAGAGTGACTCTCTCTCCTATGAACACAGGCTGATCTGGCTTCACCGTCATTACAGGTTTCACTGAGAAACATAGAAGTAAATATTAAAAAGCATTGCAGTATCAAGATCACTTCATGAACTCCAAACTTCCTCAGGAGAAAAACACTTAAATTAAAAATCTAGTTTGCTTATAAATTGTAATGATTACATCAAAAATGTATTTATTGGTAAAAAACCAAATGAAACTGATACATGTATCCATATTTATGCATGTGTTTATTGTATTATTGATCTGTTCTGACCAGTAGATGATGCTGTTTACAGTCAGAGTGTTTTAAAGATCTGAACTGGGAACTTACCAACTTCTGTCTGTCTGTTCTCAAGCACTTTTCTCTTCCAGCCCTTCCAACTAAACCACACTGAATGAATAAAGCTTAGCATTGGTGCTCAAGATCTTAATGACACACAGTCAAATTGTGCGGCTAATTGAGGAGAGGTGTGCAGAAATTCAAATCCAAACCAACATTTTCACACAGAGACACCAAAGAGCCTGACAACCCTGCGTCTCTCTCTCTCTCTCTCTCTCGCTCTCGCTCTCGCTCTCGCTCTCTCTCTCTCTCTCTCTCTCTCTCTCTCTCTCTCTCTCTCTCTCTCTCTCTCTCTCTCTCTCTCTCTCTCTCTCTCTCTCTCTCTCTCTCTCTCTCTCCTCGCCCCTTTCACACAGCACTTTGGACCCGGCAAATTGCCGGCAAATTGCCAGAACGCCTTCTGTGTGAACGCAAACACGACCCGGGATTGATGCCGGGATCGATCCCGGGTTGAGGACCTAGTAACATTGCCGTGTTCAGACCCGGAACGCGCGCTGTGTGAACAAAAGCCAGAACTAATGCCGTAAGGGGTGTGTAATAGTGATGACGCATGTGCCATCGCGCGACTCTGTTGCTCTTAGAAGAAAGTTTGTGTTCGTCATCTACAAAGAAAGAACGAAAAAATGTCTGCAAACTGGAAAGAAGCAGAGACAGGAGCTCCTCACAATCCGCGCTGCAGCTGCGATCGTTCGCCAGCTCTGTGGAAAGGTGCGCGCGTGCACATGTTTTCGACGCGTACGTTACACGTCTCATCCTGACGTCACACGGCTTTCCGGGACATTAACGGGTTGTGTGTGAACGCACTCACAGATCCCGGCAAATCACTGGCAGTGTGAATGAACCGAAATCAAACAATCCCGTGACAA
This sequence comes from Chrosomus eos, assembly GCA_036326025.1. Taxonomy (NCBI): domain Eukaryota; kingdom Metazoa; phylum Chordata; class Actinopteri; order Cypriniformes; family Leuciscidae; genus Chrosomus; species Chrosomus eos. The sequence goes on along the minus strand of JAZAVI010001022.1, from coordinate 16,826 downwards.
ATGCCGGGTCACATTATCCGTGTATTTTCCGGAATCTCTGTGTGAAAGGGGCTTCTCTCTCTCAGATGATTCATATCCAGCAGCCAATATCTTCATAGCCACACCCTAGCAACCAGTTATAGCAACCACCCAGAATACCCTAGCAACCGACTAGCAAGACCATAGCAACCACCCAGAATGCATTAGCAACTTCCTAGCAACCAACCAGTACAACCTAGAAACGCTTTAGCAACTGCCTAGAAACCACCCAGAATACCTTAGCAACCACCAAGCAACATCATAGCAACCACCAGAACACCATATCAACTGCCTAACTACACCATAGCAACCACCCAAAACACCTTACCTACCAACCAATGGTGGACCCTATATTTATCCTACTCAGAGTTCGGCGTTCTTCACATTTTTTTTAAATCTCTGCTCGTTCCTCTAATGACTTTCTCTTTCATCCTAACTTTACTGTAGGAGCAAGCAGGGGCCACTTGCTGCTGTTGTTTATTTTTTTTTATCCATTTTCAAGTGTAGCTGGTGATTGGATGAGAGCAGTTGACCAATGTAAGCAGCTTACATTGGTCAACTTCTCTGCGGCTGTACAGAATGGATTTTTTTTCATTCTTTTTTCTATTCATATTGTTAGGATTGTACTATATAAACAATAACCAGCATCTAAACGAGGATATTAATAATGAACAATCTTTGAAATCGTATACCATAGCTTTAAGACTTAAGACGCGTGCTTCAAGTGATTCTCAATTAGCCGCGTTTCCACTGCCGGGCCAGGGCCGGGCCAGAGCTAACAGCGAGCCGAGCCAGTGGCCTCGGGCCTCAAGCACTGGGCTCGCGTTTCCACTGCCGGGCCAGTAGCCCTGCCGCGCTGCCCTAAACCCCGCCCCTAACACGCCTTTCTGGATCAAATGTCATACAATACAACCCAACCCATTTCAGCGGGTATTATTAATTTATTTATAATAGGAAGATAGCATGTATATTAACTCACCGGCCGTGGCTGCAATAGTGTCCCGATTGTCTCGCGATTGTCCCGCGAGTGGACGGTGACCCAGCACACCGTACATCAATTCGAACCATGGAAAGTCCCTTCTCTGAGCTCCGCTTTGTCCATTGTGCGTTTTAATCGCCTTGTACAATACTGCGCCCGCGACTTTTTTATTTTTTCCTGAACTTGAAGCGTGCTCGCTGAATGCTTAGCTTAGAAAGTTCAGCATCGATGCATTTTATAACGTCCTCGTTTCTTCACACGCCGTCATTCTTCTGCCCAAATGCTCAGAAGAGCTTTGGTATCTTCCACAGACCAGTACAGGCGATTCTCCATTTCCAGCAGCGATTATTTTTCGCGATATAAAACAGTGAAATGTGCATCTTGCTTCAGATCATAACGTTCCATAACACCGATAAACTCCGCCTTTTACCGTGAGCACGCCTCTAGCCCGAGCTTGTCACCGGGAACACAAGAGAGAGGAATAAAACATGCGTGGAAAATCCAAATGTAGCATATTTATTGTCAGGGACAATCATAACTATAGTCATCCATGCAGGGGTCAAATCCAATTTTAGCAGTCAATAAACAAATAAACAAGAAACAAAACAAGAACAGGCAAGGAAACTAAGCTTCAGAAGTGTAAGTGACATTTAGCAACGATCGTACACATACTAACAAGACAGGGAATAATACACATATCTAACAAGACTAACAATGAACACTGGGAACAATGATGACGGGGAACAGCTGAGTGTATGAACTGATGAGTGACAGTGACAGACAAATGCTGGGAAATGAAGTCAATAGTGAAGGACACCGTGATTACGAGGACCTCTAGTGACAAACAGGGAACACAACAGACATGGACATAACCCCCTCTACGGAGCGGCTACAGACGCTCCACGAAACACTAAAACACAACAAGGTTCAGGAGGGAGGTGTGAACGGTGGAGATCAGGGGGAGGAAAGGTGGGCCAGGTCCATGAAGGGAGACAGGAACAAGAGGTGAGGGCTTAACCGGGGGACCAGGGCAAAACACAGAGTCCATCAGGCGGCCAGGTCGGTGAAGACCCCTCGGGCGGCCAGGGCGGTGAAGACCCTCGGGGGCCAGGGCGGTGAAGACCCCTCGGGCGGCGAAGACCATCGGGCAGTGAAGACCCCTCGGGCGGCCAGGGCGGTGAAGACCCCTCGGGCGGCCAGGGCGGTGAAGACCCCTCGGGCGGCCAGGGCGGTGAAGACCCCTCGGGCGGCCAGGGCGGTGAAGACCCCTCGGGCGGCCAGGGCGGTGAAGACCCCTCGGGCGGCCAGGGCGAAGCAGACCCCTCGGGCGGCCAGGGCGAAGCAGACCCCTCGGGCGGCCAAGGCGGTGATGCCCTCTCATTACCAGACACCGGCTCGGGACCAGACACTGCCTCCAGCTCTGGAGCAGCAGCCACCGGCTCAGGAACTGCCACTAGAACAGAAATGGTCACAAGGACAGACACAAACACAGAAACAAACACTGGGTCTGGAACAGACATTGGCTCCAGCTCTGGAACGGGCACTGGCTCTGCCTCCGGCTCTGGAACGGGCACTGGCTCTGCCTCCGGCTCTGGAACGGGCACTGGCTCTGCCTCCGGCTCTGGAACGGGCACTGGCTCTGCCTCCGGCTCTGGAACGGGCACTGGCTCTGCCTCCGGCTCTGGAACGGGCACTGGCTCTGCCTCCGGCTCTGGAACGGGCACTGGCTCTGCCTCCGGCTCCGGCTCTGGAACGGGCACTGGCTCTGCCTCCGGCTCCGGCTCTGGAACGGGCACTGGCTCTGCCTCCGGCTCTGGAACGGGCACTGGCTCTGCCTCCGGCTCTGGAACGGGCACTGGCTCTGCCTCCGGCTCTGGAAAAGCAGACACAGGCATGTCCAGGATCCGAGCCAGACGCTCCAGATAGTCCAGGTCCATGAAGGCAGATGGAACGTGAACGGTCTCTGACTGGGCAGACGGGACGTGAACGGTCTCTGACTGGGCAGACGGGACGTGAACAGTCTCTGACTGGGCAGACGGGACGTGAACAGTCTCTGACTGGGCAGACGGGACGATCTCTAGACTGACAGCCGCGTGCACGGGGACTGCCACCGGGATGGCCTCTGGTTCACTGGGGAGGCAGGAAGTCTTCCTCCCCCTCCGCCGTTTCTTATGGCGAGGTGCAGGCCCCGGGCTGGACAGGACCAGCGGTGAAGGGAGCTCTGGGCTGAGCATCACCGGCTCATGGTCGGAGAAAGACCAAAGTGGAAAGTGATTCCGGGGCTCACTTCTAGGACCTCCACTCCTGCGGCCTCCACGAGTCCCTGAAAACTTGGCCAGACGGGTTCCCCTAAAAGATTCTCGGTCATCGGTGGAAGGGTGCTCAGGGGAATTGACCACCATGGCCTCAGTCTGGCGAGCCCATAAAGCAAAGCCCTGCAAAATGTTCATGCTACTGGATCCATTTGTTGACGGATTCGTTCTGTCACGGGAACACACGGAGAAACAGGTGGATCCAAATGTAGCATATTTATTGTCAGGGCAATCCAACTCATAGTCATCCATGCAGGGGTCAAAATCCATTTTAGCAGTCCAATAAACAAATAAACAAGAAACAAAACAAGAACAGGCAAGGAAACAGACTTCAGAAGTGTAAGTGACATTTAGCAACGAATCCGTACACATACTAACACAGACAGGGAATATATACACATATCTAACAAGACTAACAATGAACAGCTGGGAACAATGATGACGGGGAACAGCTGAGTGTAATGAACTGATGAGTGACAGTGACAGACAGAATGCTGGGAAATGAAGTCAATAGTGAAGGACACCGTGATAACGAGGACCTCTAGTGACAAACAAGGGAAACACAACCAGACACTGTGACAGAGCTGGCCCGCTTTGGCCCAAGGTTTTCGACGGGCCAGAAATCCTGGCCGTTGGCCCCGAGTAAGCCCCGCTCAAGCCCCGGAAGTGACAGTGGAAACGCGGCTGGCCCTGGCACGCACCAGCACGGCTCGTCCCTGGCCCGGCAGTGGAAACGCGGCTAATTGTAGCGGGTATGGTGTGGATATAGGCTACGATAGGCTACCAGTCATATGGATGACGTGCATCAAAATATTTTGTTTATTTGTGATAGGCCTAATCTTAGAACTTTATTATTATTGTCTAACCTTATGACTGATATTTGACGAATTGCCGTGTTCCTTTTTTGTAAGTTTTGGACAATAGCGTCTTCTAAATATGTTAGAATATGTTTCTAAATATGTAGCCTAAAATGTAATAATAATAATAATAATTATTATTATTATTATTTGAGTTTATAACTAAAAATAAGTTAACTTAAGACAGTAATATGTTTATGTAACCGTGCTACCCTCTAAATATGAGCTAACACTGGGGCTAGGTTCGGAAGGAGCTAAGTGAAATAAACTGTACCCAAAAAAGGAAGTATTAGGCCAGATAAGTTGTGAACAGTAACTTTTACTCACATTACGTTGCAAGTAACAATTGAAACACAATTACATAGCATACATGAAAAATAAAAAATGGGCCCTTTGAAAATAAATGAGTCTTTAGTCTTTTCTTTTTTTGTTGTCGGTAAAGTCTGTCTGTTCGTGATCACTTTCTATATTAGTCAATCCACTGTCAGTTCTCTGTTAAAGTGTGTGTCACCAGTTATGTGACAGTTTCCTTGTTTAGAAAGTTAGTTGGCACTTTTGGATGAAGTGTGTGTACCAGCTCAGGCGACTGATACGTTCCACCAAGGGAAGTGTTCGATGAGTTGGTCTGCGTCTCTTCAAGATCACACTGGGAGGCTCGCCATCGATACAAAGGGATCTTCCAAGTAGTTCTCTCTTTGTCCATAAGACCTGACCGAGACAAAACCGGGATTTTTTCCAAACTCCCGGTTGCTCTTCCTTATCCTGTCTTCTGTGTTTCTTCTTTAGCTTGCTAATACACTCACTTTTATCACTCTGTTAACTTTAAATCTGTTAATTTCCTCTTTTCTCCCTTCGCCATCAAGTTTGTTCGTCGTCTCTTCCTTTCTCATATACACACGCGCTGGTTCTCTCCGGGTCACGCAGTTGCGTTGTGACCTGTCAATCATGTTCCGCTGGGGGAGGAACTATCGCTCCTGATTGGCTAATTTCCCTAAAAGGTGTATTACGCTATTTTAACACATTTTTAAGTTCTTTTAACCCTGTATTGTCACTGGGTTACATTTATCATAAAATAATTTATGAATGCTTTATTTGTAAGCAAAAATTATGCAAAAAATAGGCCTATTTTATCCAAAACTGTAAAAGCGTTTATAACCTATGAAAATAAAGCATTGATAAATTATTTTATGACAAACATATTACTGTATTACTTGGTGAACTCATTTTGTTATAAACTCTAATAATAATAGGCTAATTATTATTATTACATTTTAGGCTACATATTTAGAAGACGCTTTTGTCCAAAACATACAAAAAAGGAACAAAGCAATTCGTCAAATATCAGTCATAATACAGGTTAGACAATAATAATAAAATGCTAAGATTATCACAAATAACCACAAGATTTTGACGCTCATCATTCATATTAAATCGTCTATTCCAACATAAAAATTAATTATTCATTTTATTAATTATTAATTTAATTAATTATTATTAAATTAAAAATAAAATATTCCAACATATTCCACGACAGTCGCGTGGTGTCGCGACGCCTCCCCACATTTGTACTTTGATGGGCGTTCCTCACGTTTACTGCTCTAGGGGTGGTTTTGAGCCAGCGGCCAGTCTAGAACAGAGGACCTGCGAGAGACTTCCCCCGTCTCCATATGCTCTACTTCTATTGGATAGACGCGTCGCGTTTGGCGGATTCATTTGCATAAAGCTGGCCATCAGCCAGCTTTTTGACGCGCAACAATTTTCCAAATGAAGTGCCGCCTTCCCGGAATGCTTTAACGCGCCCGCAAAGCATCCCGGGAAGGCGGCGCTTCATTTGGAAAAATGCTCCGCGTCAAAAAGCTGGCCGATGTAGTTTGAAATTGTATATATATATATATATATATATATATATTTTTTTTTTATTGTTTTAACGACTCAGCTGTATGTGGAAATGTATATTTTAAAAAAAAAATATGTTGCAAAAAAAAAAACATAATCCACAACTTCTGTAGTTTTAACTTATTTTAATATATAAATTCAGTGAAATCATCAAACGTTTCTATGACTTGCCAGTGACTTGTGACAAAAGCTATGAATTGACTTGACTTGCTTGACATAAGGCAGTGACTTGACTTGACTTGCTTGCTTTTATAAAAAAAATGTACTTGGACTTGGCTTGAGACTCGAAGGTTAAGACTTGAGACTTGCTTGTGACTTGCACATGTGTGACTTACTCCCACCTCTGGTAATAGTAACGTACACCACATACAAACCACTGAAATTGGTTGATAAATGTAAACGTTATTATTGTTTTTGTCCAGGAAAACCGCAGCTCACCCGTTAACTTGCATTTGTTCACAGCGCAGTATTTCCCTCCGCAAAATGGCGGACGCGTTGACGTACCGTAGCAACGTTCCAAAGCGGCCAATAGGGCATCTATGTATTTATATGATGTCTATGTCTGAGACTGCGTTCCAGTCAAGGGGGTAATCCATCGACCGGAAGTTGAAGTCGGCCGGGTGCCGCCATCTTGTAGCAGAACTTCACTTGCGTTAGCATTTCCATTGACTCCCATTCATTTTGGCGTCACTTTGACGACGAATAACTTTACATCTGAGGCGTTTAAAGACTCCATTTGTCCATTATTTATTTCTAAAGAAACAAGACAATGTATAAAGGGCTCCATTACCTTCTATGTTACATTATGGCCCCGTAGAAACAGTTTTTGTAAAAATAGGCTAACAATTGCGTCATAACCACTCGACTCTCTGTCGCGATGAACATAAGTGACCGTACAGACAGGAGGAGAAGCTCGCAGGCAATCGGGGGGATGTACCGTCAAGGGAGAAGCCCATAGATAATGAGTCCATAAAAGCAACGGGACAAAATACTCCTGCTCACTCACGCCAAAGAACTCTTTGCTCAAGTTCCCCGTCTCTGCAAGATTAACGTTGGCAATTTTCACGCACAGCTACTAGAAGATTTACGTCTGTCAGACAGTTTGCTCACGTCATCAAGCAAATTAGTTTGAGTCGGTTTGAGTCTGCGCGTCAGGAACGGAAGTGCTAAAAATGGGCTTCAACTGTCTCAACTGAGTTTCAATGAGATGGCTCTGTCCACTTATACTGTCCATGGTTCCAGTCTACTTTTAGACACGCATTTGCGAACTTCCCTAAGCACTTCCCTCGGGGGAATCCCAGCCGCCATTTTGAAGTGGACGAGGGAAGTTTATATGGACAGACCCTCGCTCCCTCGACTTTGACCGAGGGAGCGTGTCTACTTCATATGTACACTTCAGGCAGCGCCATATACCACAATGCAACACAATTGTGACGTCACCGCAGATCTCGTCTAATCACCACCACCACAAATAACTCTATGATATATTAATTATGATTTTTTTTATTTAAAACAACCCAAACACATCTATATTGAGAATGAGGAGTTGTCGTCATGGTACCAGAGCCCCTCCCCTTTCCGCCATGTTGGTAGGATTCCCGTGGCAAAACATGATTGTTTACGTGTGTTGTTAACTCGGTAGTAGAGGAGATTCTCGCAATTCCGCACTGTTTTACCATGCCTGGAAGTCACTGCTGCGTTAAAAACTGCTCCAGTACCTCACACGATACATGGAAATCATAGGAACAGTGGAATATAGTTTTTTAGGTTACCGAAATTGACACAGCATCACGGAGAGCAAGTCTCTGACCTGACGAGGAGATGCCGGATTGCTTGGTTGGTTTGCTGGTTTGATAAGATTGTCACTGTTTGCTGTGCTGTGAACATGTGCAAAAGTGTTGTTTGAGTGCCTTGTTCATTACTTTTTTATTTCTTTGAAATAAATGCTTGAAACAACTTGATATGGCTTAACATTATTTATTGAGAACTGAATATATATATTTTTTGGACAACATAATTTCATGGACAACATAAGTAATAATAATAAAATAATAATATTGTTATTGGTGCAAAAGAACAAATATCTTGATGCTGCTTCTCCAAATATCACTTTTGTGAGCTTGTTCCTGTAAGGTCCCTTTTCTTTCGCCTTATCTTTTTGCATTGCTTTACTTTCTTCCTTTTTTCTCGTATTCGTAGATCCGTCTCTGTCCTGCCAAAATAATAAATGCGCGAAAATAATAAATGCGCGAAAATTAGAGAGCTCTGGAATGTTTAGTGAGTCGCGTTTCTGTGAGGTTCTAAAGGCGTTGCCCCTGGTAACCGATAGCAGACCCCGCCCAAATCGGCACGTGACTTCTCATTCTCAATACATTTGGATGCTGCATTAAATAAATTCTTAAAGGGAAAAAAATATAAAATAATAAATTAACTCCATTCCAAGTGATCAAGGGCTAAGGATGTTCCAGTTCAGCCCATTGCAGTTTCCGCCAGTAGTGGGCACTCATGCAACGTAAGCAATGACGTACATCCAAGTGAACGAGACGGAGGGAAGTTAGCTAAGGAGAGCAGGGCAACTTTGGACTGGAACGCAGCCTGAGTGTACTCAAATGAACATTCACGTGTGTATCTTCCTTCTCACCGCTGCTGATAGTTTAGAGGACAATTACTCTGTGTCGCCCCCTGTCGTTTCACGTCAGGTATAAATGCCTTGTCCGTTTGTTGAGGTGTGCACATGCAGCGGACACTAGCGCTGAGGAGCCAGGCCACAGTAGGCTACAAAGTAGTGATGTCCAGTTCGTGAACGAATCGTTATTTTGAGCCAAGTAAGCACAAAAAAGAAAGTACAAACAAGTAAGGGCGGGGCGACACTTGTCGGGGCGACACATGTGCATTCCTTTATGTAGTTTATGAATGATCTACGATGCTGTTTGGCCATACTACAGAAATATTAAGTGATAACCATGGCGATTTCGTGTTTTGATGAACTTACGAATCAAGTTAGATGAAGTTACGGTCCAACGAATATTGTATAGTGCTCAATTCACATAGTTTCAAAGCAGCTTTAAAATATTGAGCAGTTTTAGGGCTGGGCATTATCACAAATTATGTTGCTGATAAGTGATACACTGTTTGAGATTTATCCAGTGGTGCAGTGCCGGCCCGAGCCTTTTGGGGGCCCTAAGCAAAATTTGATTTGGGGGCCCCCTTCCACTATGCGGAGTCACCTGTGCTTGACGATTATTGACACAAATGTCACGCAATTATGATACAATTAATACATGAGGTTATGTATTAATACAAAATAAATACTTATAAAAAAAATGCCTACTTAAATAAAAAAAGGTTTAACTTTTACTTTACTCTTTTACTAACTCTTTGAAACTTCTTAAAACAAACTGTCTCAAAACATATAAAATAAATTATTTGCTAAAATAATGACAAAACTGAGAAATCAGAAACATAATAAGAGCAAGGGTTCAACAATGACAATTATTGTTGAAAACTGTAAAAATGTCTCAATACAGTGTAACTGTCCTCAAAATCTTTTTTATTGTAACAGACTTTGTTGGATTGTACATGACAGAAATAATCCAACAAAGTCTGTTACTATAATACCGGTAATGATGTACTGGCCCTCGTGTATGCAATGTATTTTTCCCCTCGGGGCTTGCCGTAGATCGGAATGGGTAGTATGCACTTGGTACTGGAGTGTCGCGGGTTTTTGGAGTTAGTGATCTGATCAATGTGTGGTATAATAAAGTGGAGAAGAGTTCAAACTGCTATGTTTATTATTTATTCAAACTGCTACCCTTACACCTAGAAGGTTAAGTTCCCCTGCGGCTGTTTTCTCCAACTTAAACCTATACCGTGACTATGCGCAGTTGCGCACTCTTGTCTATGCATGCGCGAGGTGTCTAGATTATGCGCATGACTCAAACGCTGGCAGACACAGCAGCAGTTGTAGGCAGGTATATTGATCATGAAATCAGAATTTTCTTGTCTTGAATTATTCATTCATTCAACCATATTCATTAATTCATTTATGTCACTTGTTTAACCCATCTAAAAAAAAAAATATATATATATTTTTTAAACTCGATTGGCGGGCCCCCTGGTGGCCAGGGGGCCCCAAGCAGCCGCTTAGTTCGCTTATGCCTCGGGCCGGCCCTGCAGTGGTGGAAAGGGTGCTGAAAAAAAATACTTAAATAAAAGATCCATTACATTCCAAAAAATGTAATGTGAGTAAAAAAAACTACTTGAGTAAGAGTTAAAAAGTAGCGTATTTAAAAGTACAGAGTAGTGAGTACTGAACTGCAGATGCTACCCCCTTATAATAAACACAGTACACTACAATTAAATGTTTTTGAAAACATTGTACATACTGTGATTCACATAATCTTTTGTTTGTCTGAAAGATTGAAGAATATCTATTCTATCTATTTTTTTAAATGCATCAAAACTACACGGAAAGACTAAGAGATGAGAAGATGAACGAGTTATTCTCAGTACTCATCACCATTTAAATCATATTGTTTAAAAAAATAGATTTAAAATTAGGTCTAAGGACACTGAGCCTGAGCATGCTGTTGTTGCACACAAAATAGCAATGTTCGTAACAGTGCAAATAATTCAAAAACCTTTGGAAACTCGTACGAGAGTTCAGGATCACACACCATGGGTTAAAATAGAGAGATTAAAAAGAGCCAATTTCTCTCCAAAACGGTACCAGTTTAAGTGTTTTGATAAAGAAATGAGAATCACTAAATTATTATCAGTTTACCTCGCCTAATGCACTGAAAAAGGCTAAGATAGTGAGCTAACACTAATTACACTGTAATTACATGCCATTAAATATGTTACACATTAAAAGGTAAATGCTCATTGTTCTAGAAGTGGGGCATCATCCCTTACATTTTACAGGCTACATTTAATTAAATTGTTGTGGTGATAATATAATTTGTAATGAAAAATGTGCATTAAACAGGGAAGTATTTCCAGGAAACTTTTTCAAAAGAAACACACATTATCAGCAGCAATGATTGTGATTGGTTAAAGTGTGCAACACTGTAAACCGTGTAAAACACATAAAAGTATGATGCAACATAAGCAGATCTAAATTTAATGCCGCAAGCCTGCAATCCACACTTTATTTCATTTTCACCTCATTACTAGATATAGTTTAAATGTGCAGGTGCATTTTTGTCCCAATACCCCGTTCATCTTTGACCCGTGGCAGGGGAAGTAAGCCTGTGAACAGCACCCATGGAACAAAACTAAATTGAACTTGAAAAATGTTTTTGCGCAAGTGCACTTGCTAAATGAAGAAGGCAGATTATATGAAATGGATCAATAAAAAAAAAAACATTAAAAAAAACGATGTTTATTAACGAGCTGTAGTCTAGGGGTGGGAATCGCTGGATAGGCCTACTTCACGATACGATACGATATGCGATACATATGTTCACGATACCGATAATATCACAATATGGTGATACTGATATATATATATAATCTATATATTATCAGTAATAACTCACAATATATCATGTTTTAAGAAATACATATATTTTTTTTTAATTAGGAAAATGAATCTCCATTTATTTTTTTGGATGAAACACAATAACAAAAACAACATGTGTCTTATCAGTTGCAACAAAACAGTCACAGACACTATTTTACTGTAACATTGCTGCAATCAGTAGTAATACAAATGTTTACGCAGAGGTGTGTCGGCTTCGAGCCAGCACCAACCACGGCTTTCTCACAAAGCTCCGGGTGATGCCGCGTGAGGTGTATGTTCATGTGGTCGTGTTTCCCGTGTAGTGGACTTTTGCAAAGCCAGACTTCCCATGTCTCCCGGAAGTTTCGGGAGTCTCCCGCATATTGATAGCGTCTCCCTGATGCCCGCAAATTAGTTCAAATCTCCCGGAATCTAGAGCGCACATGCGAGACAGAACATAGCCTACTGCGCGCATAACATATAGCGCGCGCACGGCAGAGAGGGAGAGAGCGAGAGACCTTGCGTGTGTGCCTCGTGAAAGCTAGTCAATCCCCCCGTCAACAGTAGTTCATATAGGGGAGCTTATGTCAAAAATGATTTATGGCCCCCTTGGTTGTTGGATGGGGAGGGGTTTATGACAGGATATGACCATGGGGGGCGGGTTTTATGACAACAGGTGGTTTGTGTACCCTTTTGGGCATGCTTGATTCCGGTGTGTTTATGATGTGTGTTTATGACTGCCATTTGCTTGGAGCAACTGGTGGGAATGTTTTTAGGGGAGTTTTTATTAAATCATGATAATGTTCACAGAACGCTGAGAATATGAACATGAAGAGGTTGACACGGATATGATTTTCAGCCGGCTCTGTATCATCCATATTGTCTGTGGGAGAGAATGAAACAAAATGAGTTTAAAGAAATAGCATTGATGACAAATAAAGCTTATAAAATAAATGAATGAAATAGATGTTAAGTGTATTAAACATTCAAAACATGTGTTGAACTTAATGATGCGGCTGTTATGCGTCTATCTGGTTAGTCGCAGACTCTTAAATCTTTCTGATCAGATGAAATGTCACAAATGAGTTTTAAAAATAAAAAGCATTACGTTTAAATAAAACATATAAATGAGTGAATAATAGTTCATATTATATGAAATAAGATGTTTAATTATCAAGCATACATATTTTAATCTATTTACATCGGTGATATAGGAACATCATGCGGACACCATGATATATTTTGACGTACATAGATAAATAAAACATAAAATAATTGAAACAAGCTGTTAAATTACCAAGTATACAAATTTTAATCTAATACAACACGAAATACAGCCTTACACAGATAAATAAAACATAAAATAATTGAAACAAGCTGTTAAATTGCCAAGTATACAAATTTTAATCTAATACAACACGAAATACTGCCTTACACAGATAAATAAACATAAAATAGTGAATAATACTTAGTGAATAATAATTTTATTTGAAATAATATGCTAAAATATCCCCGATATACTGTCTTACAGTGTTAACACATATAATATAGTGAATAATAGTTCATTTTATTTGAAATAATATGTTCAATTATTAAGTATAAGTATTTTAATCTAATTTATCCGAGATATAGGGTCACGCCGCATTATACTGACTTACACAGATAAATAAAACATATAAATTAGTGAATAATAGTTCATATTATTCGAAATAAGCTGTTCAATTATCAAGTATACATATTTTATTCAAATACACAACGGAATACTGCCTTACAGATAAATACAACATAAAATAGTGAATATTATATAAAATAATCTGTTAAATTATCAAGAATTTGAATCTAATACATAGGGGATAACATCATGTGGATACCACAATATACTGGCTTAAAGATAAATAACCATATAAAATAGTAAATAATAGTTGATATTATATTAAATAAGTTATTAAATTCTAATACATCAGGGTTATAGGTTCACACTGCAATATACTGACTTACATAGATAAATAAAACATATAAATTAGTGAAACATATTATTTGAATCAAGCTGTTAAATTACCAAGTATACAAACTTTAATCTAATACGCAGTGAAATACATCCTTACACAGATAAATAAAACATATAATATAGTAAATAAGTATTATTGAAATAAGATGTTAAATGATCAAGTATAATCATTTTCATCTAGCACCCAACAATATACTGTCTTACCCTGATAAATAAAACATAAAATAATTGAAACAAGCTGTTAACTTACCAAGTATACCCATTTTAATCTATTACATCAGGGATATAGGTTCACACTGCAATATACTGACTTACATAGATAAATAAAACATATAAATTAGTGAATAATAGTTCATATTATTTGAAATAAGATGCTAAATTATCAAGATACAAACATATAAAACAGTGTTTATACGAAATAAGAATGACATTTTATGAAGTATTTAAAACTAGTTTTAAACGTTTGTTGAAGTGTACCTACCATTGGTGAAATTAGGAGGTCTTTTTGGCTCTGGTTAAAATCACAGATCCTTGAATTTCTGAGGTGAAGAGATGTTTGCTCTCCGTTTGCTAAATTGAAAATGAAGATTGTTTCCAGCATGTCCCGGGCCCCGGGGTCCGCCCCTTCCTCTCTGTGTAGCTGCTATGTATTAGCATTAGCAGTTTGTTTCAGAAAACAAAGATAGCCACATGGTGTTTTACAATCAAAGACCACAACTGTCTCCAACCATAAAATCTCCTGATCTGAAGCATTCCTGTCTGGCGGGGAGACCCCAAAATGGGGTCATTTTGACACTTCACACGGACCAGGCTGTAAGATCAATAGATGTTTATACCGGTGTCTTCAGGAAAAAGTCAAAACAAAATGGTCGCAAAGTTACATATTATATAGCATACTCCTATCCATTGATTGTTATGATATGATAAATTGTCCTTATTTCCTGGGGAGTTGTCCCCCATCCTGTTTTTTTCTTGACACCTCAATGACTCCTTTTGAAGAGCAGATTTATTTTTCTAACATTTAAACTTAACGCATTAGAACAACCTCTGACTTTATGAATACACATAAATGACAGCTTAATGATTTTTTATATTTTCGTGCATTTATTTAAAGTCTGCATGTGGGCCTACGATTCTGACACTAGTGATACCTTACTTCTTTGGTAATATTAAAGGTTTTTACGAAATATTATTTCAAATTTTTTCAGCACATGTAGTCAGAGTCACAGAAAATAATAATAGTGCAACAAATAAGGAGATTATGTTTTATTTATTTCAATCAGGTTTGTTAAAAGTATGCCTGAATGATGTTAGTTAATCTGCACTGACATGTATTTGTATAACAATGAACATATTTGAAGACAAAAAAAAAAAAAAAAAAAAAAAACTGTTAAAATCAAGCAATGATGCAATCCAGATCTTAACTTTGAGTGCAACAGAATTAAATGGATGTAAAATTATCAGGTCACATGTGACATTAACATGACAGAAAAGACAGTAACACCAATGACACAATGAATCACCAATGCCACACATAAGATCATAATTAGATGAGACTAAATTGTTACATTTGGCATACAATCTAAATGAATAGCTTTGAATAAAGTTTATCTTTAAATGGGGGTCACCGGGGTTATCCCATAAGAAAAGTGACATCAGTGACAATTTTCACGAAATTTCATTTTACAAAATGGATGATACAAGATGTCAAACCACATATTGTCAATCATAGTATAATAACCAAATTGAGTAGTTTAATCCATAAGTATTCTAGTTTATTATTTTTTAATATCATTTACATAATATATTTGATAGTTATGTATACATTATTGTATTTTAAATTTGGGATAAACTTGTCATAGGCATTAAATTAAAGCATTTTCCCTCTGTACATGACTGTGGGACTGAGTACATTAAAGTATTATTTTAAAATGTAAAGAAATTGTAACCCTAAAGTGTTTTTCAAGTGTGATATGTCTGTAAAGATAGGGACAGAAAATGGACATTTCCATAGAATGACCCAGAAATGATTTTGCATAAATTTTAACCTAAGGTAATATTTTACTTAACAGCATCTGCTCAAAAACTTTACAATTTTAATGCAAAACTGTGCTTAGTCGTCTTAGATCTAATTTATACAAAGATATGCATGCCGTATTTTGTCCACCGACACACACCAGCAGGCAGTATTCATGTTACCGTAACTGTTTAGCCTTTTCCACTATCAAAACATTTCAAATGGCTGCATTCGACAATATACGGCTTATTACGGTAATTTCAGGTTTTCCGCCAGCAAATGACGCCAGCTTTCTGGCAGAGAGCGGGGTCACGGAAGGATTTGAATGCTGAACAGAGAGAGATATTACGGAGAGCTACAGGATAGGGTGTTTTGGACAGCATAAATAATAAAATTTAAAACGGACAAAAACATCGCTATTCAAGCGGTAGACAACAGGTGATGCGTTTGGGATGATTTTTGATGAAACTTGGGGAGGCGGATGGCCGAATACTCTTTCACGTATCTTAGCATGTGGGGTCGTGCGTACTGTAGTCTATGTAAAGTTGTATGTAGGCTATTTGTATATGAGTGCGTGTATGAAAAAAAGTATCCTAAATGAAAACTATGCAACCCCGTGTCACACACAAAAAGACTTGTATATATGCATTATAGTTAATTTTTCAACTTAAAAGTGTTTTAAGTTACTTACGATTTTTTTCTCAGTAAAATCAGTAATTTATTCAAGTTTCTATCATTTGTCTATTTAAATTAAACAATTTTATACACACACACACACACACACACACCACACACACACACACACACACACACACACACACACACACACACACACACACACACACACACACACACACACACACACACACACACACACACACACACACACACACACACACACACACACACACACACACACACACACACACACACACACTAATGGCCAATAACAGTAATTTATTGAAAGTCCTCTTTTTCTGAAAATATCATTCCTAGCACTTGAAGATAGCACAATGGTTTATAAGTTTACAGCCAAAAACAAAATATGTGAAAATCACAGATTTTAGTTCTTTAGGTTCTAAAGGGTTAATTTGTATCTTTTAGAAAATAACAGTGCATTTTCAGAGACGAGATGTGTCTCTGTGGTCCATGAGACATCATAGGTAAAGTTTGTCTTGAGTGAATATTTAATTGTACACGTCTTAAGGTCTTCAGAAGTCATAACTTCAGGGTCAA
>JAZAVI010001021.1:0-13841 GCA_036326025.1 Chrosomus eos | reverse complement strand
GCTTTAAGATATACATATAACAATAAATGTTTTTTTGTGTTTTATTTCGCTATCTTTCTTCTAATGGATGACGGTGTAAAGACTTTAGGCGGGTCTAATCCAGGGGGAATTTGCATATCATAATTAATAATTGGTAATTAATAATTATTCATACATGTTTGGATTAGATCAGTCTTACATGTTAATAAATCTCCCTCTAAAGGAGAATGTCATTTTACCTGGATGTATACATGCAATCCTTTCATTTTAACAAGTTGATTGCAGTCAATTACACAGATCACGTTTTACAAATCAGGCAAAATTAATTTAGCTCAATTGTCAGACGAATATTGAGGGGTTTTCCCCAATATCATCTTACTTTATAGGATTGCAGGAAACGCAATTCTCTGGCCAGAAGAATTGGGCTTCCTGCCCCATAATAAGTACTCTTTAAATTATCAATTATTGAAATAATTAATTAATTCGTAAAGCTTGTAGCATAAAAGATCTTCTTGGCACTTAAGAGCCTCGAAATTGAGCAAAGAGGAAGTCCATCAGTCAAGTGAATATAATGATTTAATAAAGGCATGTCTACTTATATATATTTACTACGTTACAGGAATACATGTATTTACAAACATTAACACGAACGAAACACATTAAGACATTGATGAACGAGAAATGCGTAAAGTTTGGGCAATGGATGACTTACACGCGTTAGCGAGTAAGAGAGAGAGAGAGAGTGAGAGAGAGAGTGAGAGAGAGAGAACATTGGCATACTTCCTCCTAAGACATTCACCTTTCTGATTACAACACGAAACATCATCTTAATGCTCCTTAGAAGCGTTATAAAGAGATACTTGCACAAGTTATGGGTCTCGCTGTGTTGTCGCATTCCTGAAGGCCTGTCCCGGCCGCGTGCGTGAGCGGAGTCCTTTGTGTGTGTAAGCGTCACGTGTTGTCTCTGAGCGCTCGGGTTGCTCGGCGGTTTAAAGTCTTTGAGTAGCATTACCAATGAAAGTAGCTCGGCTACGTTTGTTTCACTCCGTGGAAGTAAACAGAGTCGACTATGGAAAACAAAACTTTGCCTTACAAAGGAAAGATATAAAGATCGGATCGGGTCTCCGAAGGAGACCACGGATCGGGTTACATGATGCAGCAGTAACGACGGGCGAAGCAAGAGCGTGGGCATCTCTCAGTACGACGCGTCACGTGGTTACGTGCGCGTGCTTCTTCTTCAGAGAGAGAGAGCGTTTGTTGCAGTTTCCCTTGTAGTTGGATTTGCTGAAGAGGTATGTCACGCGGGGTTCTTTTCACTCGTCGATCGGAATTAAACCCGGGGACTTATCTTAAGACTTAAAACACAAACTAAACTAGAAACAAAATAAAAGAACGGCGATGAGCTCGCCGGAGGCGCGACGTTACATGATGATGACTAGGATCAGGAAGAGAGAGAGAGGAGTTGGGAAGCCCTCTTTATCACCTCTGAGAAGTCCTTCCCCTTCCCGTTGTCTGAGCCAATCGGAGAATGGCTGTTGCACGCGGGAACTCGTGGTTTATTGTCCTTTGTTTGGGGAGAACGTGCCCCTCGTAGTACAGGGGCGTGTTCGATAGATGTACAGTTTAACAGTTTGAATCTTCATAATTATTATAGTCATATGTGTAACAAAGTTTTAGCAAGATGTGATATCAATGGCTAACTAGGGATCGAAGATTGGAACTCAGAGACTCCAAACTTGTCACAAATGGATTTGGTTAAACATTAGTTGGCAAGGTTTGAAACATTATCCCAGTTTCCGAGAAACAGACCAAACACATAAAAGACAAATCATAACATGAGATTAGATACATTGTTCTTACAATTCTAAAGGGGAAGTATAATAGAATATATATGAATGCAAAATTCAGTTCTCCTTCGTTAGAATTCTAGGGAATACGCAGTTACATGTAAAAACACATAATGGTAAACTCAGTTATTTCAATGTAACATGAACAAACAAACACATAAAACACATTGAATATTTCTGTTTAAAATGTCTTTTAAAAAGAGAAGTTTCTTTTCTCTGTAACAAACTTCCTGTGGCACATTCCACATTCCTGGGGGGGGGGATGTGTGCTTGGAATGTGTGTGTGTGTGTTAATTTTGAGTCCTGGGGGAAGATATGTGTGGAAGCTTCCCGGCCTTTGAAGGCTCTTAGGATTTTAGTTATCCAGAATATGATTCATCCACATACTCTACATATATCCCCCTTTTCGTCGGATGATGTCCCCGTGTGTTGGACATCATATGACGACAAATCATCACCATTGGCGGATGGCAGGTGAATCATGATGATTGGGTAGGAGGTGCTGTTAGGCTGAGGCTGAGGGCTCAGCTTGATAAAGTTCGACGCAGCCTCCAGCGTGGTACCCTCTTCCTGAGGGTCCCGTGGGCTTGGCTGTAGATGTTCGCATCTCGTTGAGCCTCCTGTGCAGGATGACTGTCGAGTGTCAGGGTGTAGTTGATAGATGTAATGTCAATTAGCTGGGATCTCCTTTTGCAAACCACAATTCCCTTTCTGGAGTTAGGGTGAGAGTGTGGTTCTTGAAGAAGGATGGGGCCTTTTGGTACTTGGATGCGCTGCTCTGGCTGAGCAAGGTGACAGATCACTTACAATCTCTGCTTGGGTCTCGGTGACTTGAGTGCGAGGCTTGGCTTTAGCAGGGCAGCTTGTGCCACTGATCTGCAGCCCGCAGGTTCCGTCAGGGTTGTCTCTGAGGAAAGATTTGTTAGGGCAGGGATAGTAAATGTCTTTGGTCACTGTGCACATGTGTGGATTCGGAGCTGGGGACAGCTTGGTGTCGCTGTCATGCAAGGCAATCACGTACGGCATGCGGATCTTGATGTGAGTGCTGCCTCTCAAAATCTGACATGGACAATGTTCTTGAGCCGGTGGATTCGGCTTGACTATGGTGGGTAAGTTCAGGGGAACGTCCCATTTTCTCTGCTTGTGGTGATGCAGAGTGGGATGGCACTACCCATGAGAGTAGGCAAGGTGTATTTTTAAAGAGTCAGTTGGCGTGGTGATGGCGGACGCCAGCACGGTTTGCATGAGGCCTAAGGGTATCAGGTGCGGTGGGATTCTACCCATGGCGAGGCTGTCGATGGAGGAGTTCACCCCCCCCCTTAGCAGGTTTGTCATCAGGGCTGTTACCAGCTGATTTTGAGCAAAGTCATTATGGAAGGCAGTAAGCAGCTGTTTCATGGAGTTCACTGTCGGGGTAGGCAGAACGCTGTGAGTGTTGAAAGTTACCACAGTTCCCTATTGTCTTGTCGATGGGCTGCAGGGATGCACTCTGTTGTGAGTGGCTCTGTTCTCTGTGGAATCTCAGTCTGAATTTTGGCTGCATGCCGTCCGACGTTGGCGAGGTTTACTGCATTCATGCCGGACATACAAGTGTTAAACAGAGTTCTGACGGCAGTGCGGCGGCGGTTGTGGCCACCTGGCTCCGCTAGCGTGACAGTCATTTTCTCAAGTTGGTCGAGCATGTGTTCGACATCGGCCTCAGTGTGCGTGAGGGCCTCCTCTGTCCGTTGGCACCTACCCAGCTGTATTGTGTCGTTACGCCGGGGTAGTGCGTTCTGTAGGCGTTGTGAGGATCAGGTGGCACAGGCACTTTCTGAGTGCGGGTCCGGCAGAAAAGGAGTCTTGGTTGTTCCCTTAGGATGGTGCTTGGTGCCGGACCTGGTGAGATGTCCGATTGCGGCTGCCCTCTGGTTGGCTGGAAGCACAGCAGCATCCTGGTAAAAGTGACAGGGAGAGAGAAAGAGAGAAAGGGAGGAAAAATTTCAGCGAACATCGTCCTTGGTTGGCTAGGACAGTCTTTTCGCTTTGAGGGCGCCAGTATGCCACTTGCTTCGGTGTCTTGCAAGTGTCTCTGGTGCTGCGGGTTGCAGCACATGGTGCGTCATGGGCATAGGGCATACATTGTGGCATTACCCCCCTTTTGCACTGTGGCAGAACAAGCTGTGGCGCGGTGATGGCATCAGGTGCAGAACGCTGAATGTTGTCCAGTGCACGCAGCATGTGCTTGTTGACGTAGGTTGTGTGGGGCACCGGTTGTCGGTGGGTGCACACGACTTTCGTGGGTGGTTGGAGGGGTATGAGAGGTGGTTTCTCATAGTGTCCATAGTTTTGTGATAGTCTTTGGTAAGCTGGAAGGTTAAGGTCAGGTGAAGCAGGGGCTCTGTGACATGTTGTCATACTTGTAGTGAGAGCCTAATGCATGACCCTAAAAGTTCAGAACCATGGTTTAACTGGTTCGCTAGGTATGTAGCTTAAAGCTAGGTGTTTCACATGTAGCTAGCTAGTGAAGTGTGTCTTGTATCTTATCTTAGCTGTGGATGTTAGGAGGCTAAGAGGTGTGGTTCCGAGATTATTCCATGGAAAGGGCATAGCCGAGATGAAATAAATGCCTTAAGATGGTTCTTATGACTAAATTATTTCTCTGGACTTAACTAGTGGTTCACTACGGCTTGACGAAGTGAATGATGGGGAAAAAGGACAGCTTTCCTATTCAAATTATGCTTATTATCAATCCTCTGGACTATAGTTGTGCCCTAGTAAATTGTTGAAGTTACTTGTGTTGCAGGGTCACAAAAATGAGTACACTTGTTGAAAATAAAACAAAATCACAAATAAAGGTGTCTGTTTCCTTTCTGGGCCCTATGGGAAATGGAACCACATTTGAACAAGAGAGGAAATAAAATAAATTTTAAATCATATAGATGACCGAAAAGTAAAGGGGATAGCTGAGTGCTATTAATATCCAGGTCAAAGAATAAAATAAATTTTAAATCATAGAGATGACCGAAAAGTAAGGGGAATAGCTGAGTGCTATTAATATCAAGGTCAAATAAAATAAAATGGGGGAAAAAAAAAAATTAAAGAAGAGCCAAAAGAAAACAAAAATTAAAATTAAAAGCAAAAAGAAACAAAGTGATCAAAACAACGGGAATGATCTGAAGGCGAGAATAATCAGTGGCATTAGTGACTAAACTTTTGATTTGCCTGGGCCAACACTTCATAGTGGGTTACAACGGTTGCGTGTTCGAGGCCACATCGTGTGTGTCCCATCAAAGGATTAGTCACCTGCCGATGAAGATGGCTATTGCTATATGAATTCTTCTCTAGCTACACAGTTTACATGTAGTTAACTTAAGTTTAATTAACAGGGTATCTTCAAAGTTAGCCTTCGACGGTTAGCAAGGGCTATGCCTCAACTAGTAAAGGTGAACTTTAGCTAAGAAGAATTGCAAACACGGAATGTGAATAATTAGGAACCCTAACTGGTGTTAAGGAAAGTATTTTAGAATACTGTGCACTGTGTAAACACAAGCGGTGATTAAGGGTTCAAGTAAATTATGCTAACTGCTAATTGTAGAAGTTATTATTTAGCTTAGCCTAAGCTGGATGGATGTTAGGTTAGGTTAGCGTAGCGTAAGCTGGAAGGATGCTAGGTAGCTTAGCGTAGCGTAAGCTAGTGATGCAAGTTTTAGCTTAGGAGCTGAAGGCTAGTTAGCTAGTGTACTAACTAGCTGATGCTATTAGTTAGTTAGCGTGAGCTGGAAGGATGCTAGGTTAGCGTAGCCACCTAGGCTGGTTTGTTTACAAGGTGACATCACAAGTTAGCACTTCCTGTGACAAGTCGTTGTCATGGAAACTAGAGCATGTCAGACAATTCAAACAGTCCCTAAAGGCTGTCTGTACATTTTACATGAATTATGCATGTTTAAACGGGTTAACCGGGGTGCAACTTTATTTTAAGTCTTTCTAGGACTCGGTGTTACATGAAGTAAAATGCAGATGTGTTTTGGCATTAGCTAATTTTACTCATGGAACTCTTCTCTTTATTTTAAGCAACTTATTCTATTTGTTTACAGAGTAAGGAAATAGATTTGCTGGGAGTCAAAGCTTGTCTAAGCATATATAGTTACGTCCCTCTTGTGCACTACTGCTGACTTTTCAGCGATTACAGCAGTTTTGATCACTAGGTAGCTCTCTGTTTGCAGATGCAGCTAAAGTTTAGGTGAATTACATCAATCAAACAATAATTTGTAAGGCCTTTACATTTGTAGAAAGGGGAGCGTCGCCCAGGTCTACCTAGATATAACTTTGTCCTGAGCTTTCTTTGTTAAGACACAGGTTTAGTCATACTGCAATTTGGATTTCTTTTAAGCAAAGCAGAATAAACATCGGTACAGTGTACAGGCTGCTGAGATGAGGTTTCTTCATCAAACAGACTTACGCTTTACTGCTTAACATGCTAATTTTAGTTGGAAATCTAAGGCTATTTTACTTAAAGTAGAGATGTCAATTTCAGCAATCGTTTATCTGCATTTAGACAAGCCAGCGATCAAAAATGCGTGCTGCACATTGTGTTTTAGTTGGATCGTAACGATTAAATGCACGCCCATAGGTTAACTGTAGTTTAAAGCTCAGGTGGTTTCACTCAACTCTGACGTCGCGGTGACGTATGCCCTATTTGGAGCTAGCGTTTCCTGTAACCCTTCATTGTCATAGAAACTAATGTTTAGCAGTGTCATTTCAACCAGCATGTTGCAAATGCTTGGTTCGAAAGAGTCGTGCATAGTCTGTTGGCAGGTGAGGCTTACACGTCCATTCAAGATTTTCTTTAAGTCAGTAAAATTCTAATTTTACGAATGCAGAGTCTTGCAACTCTTTGAGCAGACATTTTCATCTACTTTTAAAAGTTCTATGTTCTATGCTGATCAGGGACCCTTTTAGCAGAGTCTTGCACTGTGTTCGTGCAGTGTCTTCTGGTTTTGCAGTTCAAAGTCAGTGGGGTTTTAGGAATTCTTTCTGAGGAGGCCTTCTGTGTTAGAGGCCTTCTGCATTAGGTCACGCATCGTTGAGTGGGCATTGCGTGGTCTTTGGCGAGCTGGAAGGTGCAGGGTAGCGAACTGGAACTTTGACTTGGTGCTGAGGCTGTGTACCCCTAGATGGCTGCTGGAGTTCTTGGGAACTCTGACCTTGGAGTCTGGCTCTGGTGACCAGTGTGACTGGAGGGCCCAGACGGTCAGGTGTTTGAAGTCTAATGAAGCTTAGAGCGTTCTAGCAGGTCTTTGCCAATCAGAAGGGTGCGTGCTCATTTGTGAGATGTACACTGGGTGGTAGGCCTCAAAAGGACCAATTGTCAGGTAAATGGGAGCTCTCTGTTCTAGCCGGTTGTACGTTCTGGTTGAACGACTGCACGTTCAGCTCACACATGTGGGGTATAAGAGTTCGATCTTCGCTCTTAGCTATAGCACTGAGTCTTTCAAAGAGTTGAGCTGACATTAAAGTGAGGTCTGAGCCGGTGACTTTCCCGTGTTTCAAGGCTCACCTCATTGTCTAGAGTGATGGGTAGGTAGAGTTTCCGGGCCCACCCCCTTTTGATCAGTTCTTTTGGGGTTTCGGTCCCAGCTGTGGGAAACTGTGAGGTCTCACTCAGGCTGTGCAGCTGTCAGCTGTGGTGGCTGTGTGCTGCTGTCACTTTGTGATGTGACAGTTTGCTCTGTGTCTGTGGCTGACGAGCAGTGTTCTGTGTGCCTGTAGGTCTTACGCTCAGGTATAGGATGTAAAGCTCGTACCTCTTGAATTTTTGGAAAGTCTTTTGTGAAGAAGCTTTTCAGCGATTTCAGGGTCTCGGCTTTCTCAGACGTGGCGGCACTGTGTTTGTCTGATGCGTGCTCAGACTTGGGCTTACCAGTGGCCTGGAACGGACTCGACTCTCTGTGGACAGGGCTATGGTGTTATGGGGCGCC
Source organism: Chrosomus eos (assembly GCA_036326025.1). Classification (NCBI taxonomy): domain Eukaryota; kingdom Metazoa; phylum Chordata; class Actinopteri; order Cypriniformes; family Leuciscidae; genus Chrosomus; species Chrosomus eos. The sequence goes on along the minus strand of JAZAVI010001021.1, from coordinate 6,055 downwards.
CTCTGGAGGCATCTCTGAGTAGTGTTCAGAGACAGTAGATCGTGGGGTTTTTCAAAGTCTTTTCGGATTCTGGATCAGAGAATTCTTTAATGAAGGCCTGCCGCAGCGGCTGGTAGTCTATAAGAGTGTTTCAACTCTGTGGAAAAATGTCAAGTTCGGCTTTGAGATCGTGTCTCTGTTGAGTAAGTTCATGGATTTCAGCTCGGCCCGTGTGTAAGTGGTTTCAAAGGCCTTGGCTTTAGTGTCTCTTTCTTTGAGTTCAGTCTCTGCTGAACGAGCTTGTGGCTGGTAGCACGGGCCTCTTGCGAGTTTTTCTTTTTCAGGCCGTGGCTTTCGAGTCTCTTTAAGTTCGGCCTCTGCTCTTTGCAAAGGGGCTTCACTTTTGTCGGAGTTTCTCGTTGGGTTCCTCTCTGGTTCTTTTCTCTGACTGGTCTCTTCGGTCTGTGTGCCGATGAAGATCGGACAGGGCAGTTTGAAGTCTTTCCACTTCCTTCTGTAGCTCGGGGTCGTTGTCGTCCTTGGCTTGCATCCTTAGCGTTGCAACTTCGTGCTCCAGGGCTATGCGGGAGACGTGCTGGTGCGATGAGCTGGCAAGTGAGGTTTTGGACGTGTCTGGCCGGTCTTTGTCGTGGGAGCTTTGGCTTGGTTTGTGCGCCATCAGCTTGTCCACGTCGCTCTTGGCTTTGGAGCTCTGAGTCACTGGCGACCTTGGGCAGGAATGGAGGTGTCATGAATCTCAGCCATGTGTCCAGGTTGTCCCAGCGGTTGTGGGACTGTAGGACCGGAACATACTGGTTTCGACTGTGGGCGAGAGGAACACAACACACACAGAGAGACCAAGCAAGTTGTTCTACGTTTAACGAGCTATAATACGGGCTATGCCGCGTATGCAAATTGTGGTTAACTGATGCAGACAGTTAAATCATTCTGTGGGACAATTTGGTTAGGTCATCATGGGCCTGAATGAAATTTTAACAGGGCGATAGCTTAGGGGTCACCTGTTGATGCTAGCGGCTTGTTGTCTAATTATTATTCAGCGTTCCTTGTTGTCTCAGATAGGTTCTGTCTTCTAGGTGAACTGAAAAGAACAGAGCACGACAGAAAAGAGCAGTGGCAAGATAGCAGAGTTTGAAGTAACATGCAACCATCCAAGATGGGAAGGTCTGTAATGAAATGGCGTTAAGAGTACACAGGAAGTGTTACAGGGGAAGAGGAGGCCTAAGCCTGCGGTTTGTGGCTCGGAGAGGAGGAGGGAGCCAAACACTTCAATAACCGGGGGAATCTCTAGATTCTGTAGCAAATATTAAGTGGATGGGTTTAATACCTTTGTTTAGTTTGCCTGGGGTGGAATGAGGTCATGTGGGTTGGAGTCAGCATCGTGGTTGGTCTTTCTGTCGTCCCCAAACGCTTGACAGCAGTGTCCCGGGCCTTTCGTGTATCTGTACCGATGTGCTCCCTCTCACGCAACCTGACTTTGAATCACAACCGGCAGTGCCAAATTGGTGATGTCGTGTTGCGGGCCGCACTAACGGAGAGATACAGGAAAGTCCGAGACTCGCGCTCAGTCAGTGCTGCTGACGCAGGTCAGATGAACCAGCGTGCTGGACTCCAAGCAGGGATGACTGTCAAATCACCGCAGCTCTTTAGTGGTTTCTACATGTAAATACAGAACAGTGTGAAGCTTAACAGTGAATGAAAGCTTTCTTGTTTAAACTGAATTGAGTAATTATGTATGTAGAAAATAGAAGCAAAGGTTTTCCTAAATAATGGTAAAAAGGAAATTATGAAAATGATGTTAATTATCAAAATAACTTAACCCAAAAAAAAAAAAAAAATTCCTAAAAAAAAAAAATTTTTTTTTTATTAAATTCCTTTTACTATTATTACTTTTACTATTAATAAAAATTAATAATTAAAAGTAATAAAGTAGGATGGACCCCGGGAGAAGACAGGCAGTAGTGGCGCGTTTGGGCCACAAAGGGATTTGGGTCACTTCCTCCTAGTGGTCAACCTGGCTGACCAAGAACTTGATTTGAATTGCATGCAAACTGGGTTACATACACTTCAAATCGAGCGTATGCATAGATGTTAAGTAACTTCTAGAATTGTTGTCATAACATATCAAATCAAAATTATTAAAAATAATTTGAGACCGGAAATATAGACATAAAGCCATAAAACTCTTCCCCACAGGGAAGGAGACTTAATTCACGTTAATCTTGAAATTTGTTTGTTTCAAATCAAATTTGAATAAGTGTAGGAAATTTAAGGTTGGCATTATGTATGATGAGGATAATATCCAACAGAAAATCAACTGAGAGAACGCCACTTCAAAGCAGGGAGAGTAGAAATAAAAGATGAGCTGACTTAGCAGGGGAGGGCCACAAGGGGGCCGCACTAAGTGGTCATCAGGGACTGTTAATACTTACTTTTGAATTTTTTTTTTTTTAAATTCAAATGTGGTTTGAACTAAATTCAAAATAAGTGTACACAGTCAGGAGTGACAAATCATGTTAGTAACACTGGAACTTGCACATGCATTGACACAATTTCAGGAATTCACTGGAAAAATCTGAAATTGTTATGAGGGAAAATGTTTAGGAAAGGATGACCTTGTTACTAGTGTCCACACGATGGCGACATTTCGCTCATGCAGGATGAAGTCGGGGGGCGGTGCGTATTCGAGAAACTGTCAAGCACTTAGGCCTAGGGTTGCCCTCTAGTGTTTGTCAGCGGAATAAAAACCGGCCTGCTTCCATGTGTGATTCAAATTTGAGCGTGCAGACGCTTTGCTTTCTGTAGCGATCACACTTATCAAAACTAAATCTCAGCGGATTTTTTTGATGCTATGTTTTAACAAACACGACTTGGAGAATTTTTTTCTGCGCTATGTAGGAGAAAACAGGAATTATACGTCTGTCGGTTGGATCCAAATACATTTATCAAATAGCATTTAATGATTAAAATGTTTCGGAGGTTTTGGTGCTATATTTCACTAAACAGCGTGGCAAGATTTTTTCCTACACACACACATAGGGTTCACAGGAATTAGGCATCTGTTTTTCGCTACCCACAAATAATTAGCACTATGATTCATACGTGTTCGCTTATAAATTTCAAACCTCGGCGGGTTTTTCCTTTTTCGACACGTGTGCACGGAAGGATTTCTTCGCTTCCCCACATTAATATAGATAACAGGAATTATACGTCTGTCATTCGAATCCAAATAACATTTATCAAATAGCATTTACTGATTAAAATGTTTTAAGGTTTTGGGTTTTTCTGTGCTATATTCTAACAAACACGTCTGGCAGGGCTTCTGCGCTGCGCATAAATAACAGGAATTATTCGTCTGTTTTTTCGACTCCCATAACATATTATCAAATAGCACTTATGATTAGATATGCTTTAGGTTTTACAATTGAGTAGCTACGTCAATTTTTAACCAGGAGTTTACCGTTAATCTAACGATTTAATATAAGGCCTTTTTAAGAATAGTGAAAGAGCATCGTTTCACTAAATCTTGTCTTCACCCTGACAGAAGAACATCGTTCGGACAGGGGAGTTTAATATTAAAAATGTCGTCGTTCAAAAGAGGTTTCTTCGTCTTTTATAGGACAAATTTAATACTGTGAAACTATGAAAACTGCAGTTTACTTCTTAGTTTCGCTGGACTGAAATGGCTTTTTGCCTTTAATCAGTCACGGTGAGTTCGCAGTGCGTTCGCTCAACCGAGGTGCACGTACACTATTAAATCACAATATAGACAAGATTGAATTGATCTCTTTTGCTCAAAAACAAGTTTAAAGTGTGCCCAGCATATTCTCCACCAAACTGTAAAGACTTTGGGCGGGTCTAATCCATGGGGAATTTGCATATCATAATTAATAATTGGTAATTAATAATTATTCATACATGTTTGGATTAGATCAGTCTTACATGTTAATAAATCTCCCTCTAAAGGAGAATGTCATTTTACCTGGATGTATACCTGCAATCCTTTCATTTTAACAAGTTGATTGCAGTCAATTACACAGATCACGTTTTACAAATCAGGCAAAATTAATTTAGCTCAATTGTCAGAAGAATATTGGGGGGGTTTTCCCCAATATCATCTTACTTTATAGGATTGCAGGAAACGCAATTCTCTGGCCAGAAGAATTGGGTTTTCTGCCCTATAAGCAAATATGTAAAGCTATCTTTAAGTTATAAAGTTCGTAGCAAGATCTTTGGCACTTAAGAGCCTCGAAATTGAGCAAAGAGGAAGTCCATCAGTCAAGTGAATATAATGATTTAATAAAGGCATGTCTACTTAGATATATTTACTACTTTACAGGAATACATGTATTTACAAACATTAACACGAACGAAACATAATATGACATCAATGAATGAGAAATGCGTAAAGTTTGGGCAATGGATAACTTACACGCGATAGCGAGTAAGAGAGAGAGAGAGAGGGAGAGGGAGAGTGAGAGAGAGAGAGAACATTGGCATACTTTCTCCTAAGACATTCACCTTTCTGATTACAACACGAAACATCATCTTAATGCTCCTTAGAAGCGTTATAAAGAGATACTTGCACAAGTTATGGGTCTCGCTGTGTTGTCGCATTCCTGAAGGCCTGTCCCGGCCGCGTGCGTGAGCGGAGTTCTTTGTGTGTGTAAGCGTCACGTGTTGTTTCTGGGCGCTCGTGTTGCGCGGGGGTTTAAAGTCTTTGAGTAGCATTACCAATGAAAGTAGCTCGGCTACGTTTGTTTCACTCCGTGGAAGTAAACAGATTCGACTATGGAAAACAAAACTTTGCCTTACAAAGGAAAGATATAAAGATCGGATCGGGTCTCCGAAGGAGCCCACGGGATCGGGTTACATGATGCAGCAGTAACGACGGGCGAAGCAAGAGCGTGGGCATCTCTCAGTACGACGCGTCACGTGGTTACGTGCGCGTGCTTCTTCTTCAGAGAGAGAGAGTTTGTTGCAGTTTCCCTTGTAGTTGGATTTGCTGAAGAGGTATGTCACGCGGGGTTCTTTTCACTCGTCGATCGGAATTAAACCCGGGGACTTATCTTAAGACTTAAAACACAAACTAAACTAGAAACAAAATAAAAGAACGGCGATGAGCTCGCCGGAGGCGAGACGTTACATGATGATGACTAGGATCAGGAAGAAAAAGGGAGGAGCTCCGCGCCTCTTTAAAAACGTTTCGGTTCACGCCTTCTTTTGGAAGACTGCGCCAATCAGCTGGGAGGAAAGTTCCCGCGGAAGATTTCTCTTTGTCTTGTCAGATCGACTTTGCATGTTTTATGACGGTGACGTAAAATGCGTTCAATTTTACTCCAGAGATGATAAAACATCGTAACACACATCCTATGGTTTGTACACATACAGATATGGTTTGGTCAGATCAAGAGGATTCTAAAGATATGAAGAACAACATAAGTTGGATAATACTGTAAAGTTATACATAAAAAGGCATACTTTCCAAGCATTTGTAGTTATTTTAGGACTACAGTACGGTCGCAGATAACCAGGGAATCTGGGTAACAGACACACATATAAGCATATCAAAATATATCTCAATAAAGTCCTTATATGATGACGTTAGAGGTTTGTGTATGTGTGTGCGTGTCCATGAGATGAACATGTATCACAAAGTTATGCATAGGATATATATATATATATATATACATATATATATTAGAGTTAAAAAGGTTTCATTTTTCCTTCTCCAGGAATCAAGGGAATACGCAGTTACATGAAAAAAAAAAACATAATGGTAAACTCAGTTATTTCAATGTAACATGAACAAACAAACACATAAAACACATTGAATATTTCTGTTTAAAATGTCTTTTAAAAAGAGAAGTTTCTTTTCTCTGTAGCATTCACTTCCTGTCGCACATTCCTGGGGGATGTGCTTGGTGGAATGTCTGTGTGTGTGTGTGTATTAATTTTGAGTCCTGGGGGGAGGACGCTGGTGGAAGCTTCCCGGCCTTTGAAGGCTCTTAGGATTTTAGTTATCCAGAATATGATTCATCCACATACTCTACAGAGG
>JAZAVI010001020.1:0-30223 GCA_036326025.1 Chrosomus eos | reverse complement strand
CCCCGGGGGAAAACATGTACCCCCACGTTTAAAGTCATAGCACACCATTCCCGAAAAAATCCGCACGATTTGACCCTCATTCATGGGTCTGTGACAAAATGCGGGACTGGGTACGCGCCGAAAAAAAGTGGAGAAGAAGAAGAAAAAAGAAGAATAATAAGTATGAGCAATAACACTAATGTTGCTTTGCCATAGGCAAGCACCTTTAACTAGAATGTACATTTCAGGAGAAATGTGAATGGTGCTTGCAGTGGCAAAACTCACGCTCGGTTGCTAGGGTGTTTTACATGATTTCAAAACGAGCCAACAACCATGTCTGTACGATTTTGTGGAGATGAAATATGGCTTCTATTTGTTGCAATATGGTTGCTAGGTATCTTCAAATGGTTGCTGGGTGTGTTTACACAGTTACTATGATGTTATTTAAAGACTGGTTTCCCAACAGAAACAAACAAGCAAAGCCCAATGTCTATTATGATATTCTGGCTCTGAGATATAGTCATTTATCTGTTTGTACGGTTGCTAGGGTACTCCAAATGGTTGCTAAGGCTTGTTAATACAGTTTATGGGGTAATATTTAAAGAGTATTTGCACATCTGGGTCAAAAATGTCAAACTCTGTGTTTTTACAATGTTTTGTTGCTGACATATGGCTTGTAAATGTTGTTCAATGGTTGCTAGGGGCCTGTAACTGGTTGCTAGGGCGTGGTTATGAAGTTGATATGTCACTACTCATTGGCTGCTTAATAGGACGAATCAAAAGAGCCAACCCCAAGCCTCTCTGACCTTCTGAGCCAAAGGTATGATTTTATAAATGATGTGCCAATGTTAAGTCTATGGGAGATTTTTCGGCAAATTATCGCCCGCCAGACGAACATCGTACACCTGATCGCTTATAAAAGTCATAGCACACCTCTCCTCAATAAACCGGTCGATTTGACACCTCATTCATGGATCTACGACAAAAGATGTGGGAGGAGTTGCGTGCCAAAGTTTTGTCTAGGTGAATAGTAATTACAATACTAGAATGTACATTTCCAGAAGAAAATGTGAAATGGTGCTTGCAGTGGCAAAACTCGCCGCTCGGTTGCTAGGGTGTGGTACATGATTGCATACGAGCCAACAAACATGTCTGTACGATGTTCTGGTGCTGAGATATGGCTTATTCATGTGTTCAGGTGGTTGCTAGGTGGTTGCTAGGGTATTCTGGGTGGTTGCTAGGGCATTGCTAGACGGTTTCTAGGGTATTCTGGGTGGTTGCTATGGTGTTGCTAGGTGGTTGCTAGGGTGTTCTGGGTGGTTGCTAGGTGGTTGCTAGGGTATTCTGGGTGGTTGCTAGGGCATTGCTAGGTGGTTGCTAATGTATTCTGGATGGTTGCTATACTGTTTCTAGGCGGTTGCTAGGGTGTTCTGGTTGGTTGCTAGGCGGTTGCTAGGGTATTCTGGGTTGTTGCTAGGGCGTTGCTAGACGGTTGCTAGGGTATTCTGGGTGGTTGCTAGGCGGTTGCTAGGGTGTTTTGGTTGGTTGCTAGGGTGTTCTGGGTGGTTGCTAGGGCATTGCTAGTCGGTTGCTAGGCGGTTGCTAGGGTGTTCTGGGTGGTTGCTAGGCGGTTGCTAGGGTATTCTGGGTGGTTACTAGGGCGTTGCTAGGGTGTTCTGAATGGTTGCTAGGGTATTCTGGATGGTTGCTAGGCGGTTGCTAGGGTGTTCTGGGTGGTTGCTAGGCGGTTGCTAGGGTATTCTGGGTGGTTGCTAGGCGGTTGCTAGGGTGTTCTGGGTGGTTGCTAGGGCGTTGCTAGGCGGTTGCTAGGGTATTCTGGATGGTTGCTAGGCGGTTGCTAGGACGTTGCTAGGCGGTTGCTAGGGTATTCTGGATGGTTGCTAGGCGGTTGCTAGGGTGTTCTGGGTGGTTGCTAGGCGGTTGCTAGGGTATTCTGGGTGGTTGCTAGGGCGTTGCTAGGCGGTTGCTAGGGTGTTCTGGGTGGTTGCTAGGCGGTTGCTAGGGTGTTCTGGGTGGTTGCTAGGCGGTTGCTAGGGTGTTTTGGGTGGTTGCTAGGGCGTTGCTAGGCGGTTGCTAGGGTATTCTGGATGGTTGCTAGGCGGTTGCTAGGCGGTTGCTAGGGTATTCTGGATGGTTGCTAGGCGGTTGCTAGGGTATTCTGGGTAGTTGCTAGGGCGTTGCTAGGCGGTTGCTAGGGTATTCTGGGTGGTTGCTATGGTGTTACTAGGTGGTTGGTAGATCACAGATGGTTACTATGGAATTTGTAGCATTTTCTTGGCATGATTTAACACTTAGCTAATCAATATTAGCATGTAGCTATTCACTGCTAGCATGTGTAGCATGTAGCAAGGCCTGTTTGCTAGCATGAGTCAAAAGAGCCAACCCCCATCTCTATACGATGTTCTGATGCAGAGATATTGGTCTTGCAAAACGGTTGCTAGGGAACTCTGTTTGGTTGCTAGGGAGTGGCTTGGCAGCTGCCAATCATGAAGCTCCAAAGTCAATGTGAATGTATAAACCAACCCCCATCTCTATACAATGTTTTGATGCAGAGATATAGGTCTTGCAAAATGGTTGCTAGGGTAATCTATTTGGTTGCTAGGGAGTGGCTTGGCAGCTGCCAATCATGAAACTCCAAATGCTGCTTGTCAGTATGAATGATATAAACCAACTCCCATGCCTCTGTGACATTCAGAATGGAAGATATCCCTCTTTGGATTTTGGTTGCTAAGGTGCTCGATAATGGTTGCTAGGGCGTGGCCAGTAAGTGTTGAGGTGATTCAGGATTGGCTGTTTGCTGGCCCGAGTCAAACGAGCCCACCCTCATGTTTCTATGACACTTATATCCTGAGATATCCCTTTGATCTCTTTTAATGGAGGTCTATGGAACTTGTTGCTAAGGAGCTCTAAATGGTTGCTAGGGCGTGGCTTGATAGCTTCACAATGATCTTGAGACACTGATTGGCCGTCTGAGTAAAATGAGCCCGCCCCTTTGTCTCTACGACACTGTGATCCAGAGTTATGTTCAATATAAAAGCGGTTTCTATGGTGTAGGACGGCCCATTTCATGGGCCGTCCTACACCATAGTAAGTCTATGGGGGCAACTTTGGGCAGCTCCTGCCCCTCAGGGGTGCAACTTTTACCCCATTGTGAGGTATGTTCTTACAGAGCTTGTAAGCCTCTTCAAATGTGGCAAATCACACATTTCTGTGAAATCTGAGCTCTGAGCCATGACTCTTCAAAGTTTTTCACCATGTTAAGTCAATGGGGTTTTTTGGGCAACTTTGGGCCGCTCCTGCCCCCCAGGGGTGCAACTTTTACCCCATTTAGGGGTATGTTCTTAAAGAGCCTGTCAGCCTCTTCAAATGTGGCAAATCACACGTTTCTGTGAAATCTGATCTCTGAGCTATGACTCTTCAAAGTTTTTCCCCATGTTAAGTCTATGCGTTTTTTTTGGGCCGTTTTTCGCCCCTGGGGCGAACATCGTACCCCCGATCGCTTATAAAAGTCATAGCACACCATTCCCGAATAATCCGCACGATTTGACACCTCATTCATGGGTCTGTGACAAAAAATGCGGGAGGAGTTACGCGCCGAAAAAAAAGTGGAAGAAGAAGAAGAAGAAGAAGAAGAACTAGAATGTACATTTCCAGGAGAAAATGTGAAATGGTGCTTGCAGTGGCAAAAAACACCACCCGGTTGCACATGATTGCATACGGGCCAACAACCATGTCTGTACGATGTTCTGGTGCTGAGATATGGCTTATTCATGTATTTGTATGGTTACTAGGGAACTCTATATGGTTGCTAGGGTGTTCTAGGTAGTTGCTATGGTGATGCTAGGCAGTTGCTATGGTATTTTGGGTGGTTGCTAGGCGGTTGCTAGGGTATTCTGGGTGGTTGCTAGGGCATTGCTAGGCGGTTGCTAGGCGGTTGCTAGGGTATTCTGGGTGGTTACTAGGGCGTTGCTAGGGGGATCTGGATGGTTGCTAGGCGGTTGCTAGGGTGTTCTGGGTGGTTGCTAGGCGGTTGCTAGGGTATTCTGGGTTGTTGCTATGGCGTTGCTAGGTGGTTGCTAGGGTATTCTAGGTGGTTGCTAGGCGGTTGCTAGGGTGTTCTGGGTGGTTGCTAGGGCGTTGCTAGGCGGTTGCTAGGGTATTCTGGATGGTTGCTAGGCGGTTGCTAGGGTGTTCTGGGTGGTTGCTAGGCGGTTGCTAGGCTATTCTGGGTGGTTGCTAGGGCGTTGCTAGGCAGTTGCTAGGGTGTTCTGGGTGGTTGCTAGGCGGTTGCTAGGGTGTTCTGGGTGGTTGCTAGGCGGTTGCTAGGGTTTTCTGGGTGGTTGCTAGGGCGTTGCTAGGCGGTTGCTAGGGTGTTCTGAATGGTTGCTAGGGTGTTGCTAGGCGGTTGCTAGGGTGTTCTGGGTGGTTGCTAGGGCGTTGCTAGGCGGTTGCTAGGGTATTCTGGATGGTTTCTAGGCGGTTGCTAGGGTGTTGTGGGTGGTTACTAGGCGGTTGCTAGGGTATTCTGGGTGGTTGCTAGGGCGTTGCTAGGCGGTTGCTAGGGTATTCTGGGTGGTTGCTAGGCGGTTGCTAGGGTGTTCTGGGTGGTTGCTATGGTGTTACTAGGTGGTTGGTAGATGTCACAGATGGTTACTATGGAGTTTGTAGCATTTTCTTGGCATGATTTAACACTTAGCTAATCAATATTAGCATGTAGCTATTCACTGCTAGCATGTGTAACATGTAGCAAGTCCTGTTTGCTAGCATGAGTTAAAAGAGCCAACCCCCATCTCTATACGATGTTCTGGTGCTGAGATATAGGTCTTGCAAAACGGTTGCTAGGGTACTCTGTTTGGTTGCTAGGGAGTGGCTTGGCAGCTGCCAATCATGAAGCTCCAAAGTCAATGTGAATGTATAAACCAACCCCCATCTCTATACGATGTTTTGATGCAGAGATATAGGTCTTGCAAAATGGTTGCTAGGGTACTCTGTTTGGTTGCTAGGGAGTGGCTTGGCAGCTGCCAATCATGAAACTCCAAAGGCTGCTTGTCAGTATGAATGATATAAACCAACTCCCATGCCTCTGTGACATTCAGAATGGAAGATATCCCTCTTTGGATTTTGGTTGCTAAGGTGCTCGATAATGGTTGCTAGGGCGTGGCCAGTAAGTGTTGAGGTGATTCAGGATTGGCTGTTTGCTGGCCCGAGTCAAACGAGCCCACCCTCATGTTTCTATGACACTTATATCCTGAGATATCCCTTTGATCTCTTTTAATGGAAGTCTATGGAACTTGTTGCTAAGGAGCTCTAAATGGTTGCTAGGGCGTGGCTTGATAGCTTCACAATGATCCTGAGAGACTGATTGGCCGTCTGAGTCAAATGAGCCCTCCCTTTTGTCTCTACGACACTGTGATCCAGAGTTATGTTCAATATAAAAGCGGTTTCTATGGTGTAGGACGGCCCATTTCATGGGCCGTCCTACACCATAGTAAGTCAATGGGGCAACTTTGGGCCACTCCTGCCCCCCAGGGGTGCAACTTTTACCCCATTGTGTGGTTTGTTCTTACAGAGCCTGTCAGCCTCTTCAAATGTGGCAAATCACACGCTTCTGGGAAATCTGAATTCTGAGATAAGAGTCATAAAATTTTTCACAATGTTAAGTCAATGGGGGTTTGGGGCAACTTTGGGCAGCTCCTGCCCCCCAGGGGTGCAACTTTTACCCCATTTATAGGTATGTTCTTACAGACCCTGTCAGCCTCTTCAAATGTGACAAATCACAAGTTTCTGCGAAATCCTCGATCTGAGCTACGAGTCTTCAAAGTTCACCATGTTAAGTCTATGGGGCAACTTTGGGCAGCTCCTGCCCCTCAGGGGTGCAACTTTTACCCCATTTTGAGGTATGTTCTTACAGAGCCTGTCAGCCTCTTCAAATGTGGTAAATCACACGCTTCTGCGAAATCCTCGCTCAGAGCTACGAGTCGTCAAACTTTGTCGCAATGTTAAGTCTATGGGATTTTTCGGCTGCTTTTTTGCCCCTGGGGCAAACATCGTACCCCCGATCGCTTATAAAAGTCATAGCACACCATTCCCGAATAATCCGCACGATTTGACGCCTCATTCGTGGGTCTGTGACCAAAACTGCGGGACTAGTTACGCGCCAAAAAAGCGGCGGAATAAAAAGAAGAATAATAATAAGTATGAGCAATAACACTAATGTTGCTTTGCCATAGGCAAGCACCATTAATAACTAGAATATACATTTCCAGAAGAAAATGTGAAATGGTGCTTGCAGTGGCAAAACTCGCCGCTCGGTTGCTAGGGTGTGGTACATGATTGCATACGAGCCAACAACCATGTCTGTATGATGTTGTGGAGCTGAAATATGGCTTCTATATGTTGCAATATGGTTGCTAGGTATCTTCAAACGGTTGCTAAGGTGTGGTTACACAGTTACCATGATGATATTTACAGACTGGTTTGCCAACCGAAACAAACAAGCACAGCCCCATGTCTATATGATGTTCTGGTTCTGAGAAATAGCTAATTTACGTGTTTGTACGGTTGCTAGGGTAGTCCAAATGGTTTGCTAAGGCTTGTTCATACAGTTTATGGGGTAACATTTAAAGAAAATTTGCACATCTGGGTAAAAAATGCCAAACTCTGTGTTTTTACAATGTTTTGTTGCTGAGATATGGCTTGTAAATGTTCTTCAATGGTTGCTAGGGGCCTGTAACTGGTTGCTAGGGCGTGGTTATGAAGTTGATATGTCACTACTCATTGGCTGCTTAATAGGACGAATCAAAAGAGCCAAACCCCAAGCCTCTATGACCTTCTGAGCCAAAGATAGGATTTTATAAATAATGTGCCAATGTTAAGTCTATGGGAGATTTTTCGGCAAATTTTTCGCCCGCCAGACGAACATCGTACACCTGATTGCTTACAAAAGTCATAGCACACCTCTCCTCAAGAAACCGGTCGATTTGACACCTCATTCATGGGTCTACGACAAAAGATGTGGGAGGAGTTGCGTGCCAAAGTTTTGTCTAGGTGAATAGTAATTACAATACTAGAATGTACATTTCCAGAAGAAAATGTGAAATGGTGCTTGCAGTGGCAAAACTCGCCGCTAGGGTGTGGTACATGATTGCATACGAGCCAACAAACATGTCTGTACGATGTTCTGGTGCTGAGATATGGCTTATTCATGTGTTCAGTTGGTTGCTAGGTGGTTGCTAGGGTATTCTGGGTGGTTGCTAGGGCATTGCTAGACGGTTGCTAGGGTATTCTGGGTGGTTGCTATGGTGTTGCTAGGTGGTTGCTAGGGTGTTCTGGGTGGTTGCTAGGTGGTTGCTAGGGTATTCTGGGTGGTTGCTAGGGCATTGCTAGGTGGTTGCTAATGTATTCTGGATGGTTGCTATGGTGTTTCTAGGCGGTTGCTAGGGTGTTCTGGTTGGTTGCTAGGCGGTTGCTAGGGTATTCTGGGTGGTTGCTAGGGCGTTGCTAGGCGGTTGCTAGGGTGTTCTGGGTGGTTGCTAGGCGGTTGCTAGGGTGTTCTGGGTGGTTGCTAGGCGGTTGCTAGGGTGTTCTGGGTGGTTGCTAGGGCGTTGCTAGGCGGTTGCTAGGGTATTCTGGATGGTTGCTAGGCGGTTGCTAGGGTGTTCTGGGTGGTTGCTAGGCGGTTGCTAGGGTATTCTGGGTAGTTGCTAGGGCGTTGCTAGGCGGTGTGCTAGGGTATTCTGGGTGGTTGCTAGGCGGTTGCTAGGGTATTCTGGGTGGTTGCTATGGTGTTACTAGGTGGTTGGTAGATGTCACAGATGGTTACTATGGAGTTTGTAGCATTTTCTTGGCATGATTTAACACTTAGCTAATCAATATTAGCATGTAGCTATTCACTGCTAGCATGTGTAACATGTAGCACGTCCTGTTTGCTAGCATGAGTCAAAAGAGCCAACCCCCATCTCTATACGATGTTCTGATTTAGAGATATTGGTCTTGCAAAACGGTTGCTAGGGTACTATGTTTGGTTGCTAGGGAGTGGCTTGGCAGCTGCCAATCATGAAGCTTCAAAGTCAATGTGAATGTATAAACCAACCCCCATCTCTATACGATGTTTACATGTAGAGATATAGGTCTTGCAAAATGGTTGCTAGGGTACTCTGTTTGGTTGCTAGGGAGTGGCTTGGCAGCTGCCAATCATGAAACTCCAAAGGTTGCTTGTCAGTATGAATGATATAAACCAACTCCCATGCCTCTGTGACATTCAGAATGGAAGATATCCCTCTTTGGATTTTGGTCGCTAAGGTGCTCGATAATGGTTGCTAGGGCGTGGCCAGTAAGTGATGAGGTGATTCAGGATTGGCTGTTTGCTGGCCCGAGTCAAACGAGCCCACCCTCATGTTTCTATGACACTTATATCCAAAGATATCCCTTTGATCTCTTTTAATGGAAGTCTATGGAACTTGTTGCTAAGGAGCTCTAAATGGTTGCTAGGGCGTGGCTTGATAGCTTCACAATGATCTTGAGACACTGATTGGCCGTCTGAGTAAAATGAGCCCGCCCCTTTGTCTCTACGACACTGGGATCCAGAGTTATGTTCAATATAAAAGCGGTTTCTATGGTGTAGGACGGCCCATTTCATGGGCCGTCCTACACCATAGTAAGTCTATGGGGGAAACTTTGGGCAGCTCCTGCCCCTCAGGGGTGCAACGTTTACCCCACTTTGAGGTATGTTCTTACAGAGCCTGTAAGCCTCTTCAAATGTGGCAAATCACACATTTCTGTGAAATCTGAGCTCTGAGCTATGACTCTTCAAAGTTTTTTACCATGTTAAGTCAATGGGGTTTTTTGGGCAACTTTGGGCAGCTCCTGCCCCCCAGGGGTGCAACTTTTACCCCATTGTGAGGTATGTTCTTACAGAGCCTGTCAGCCTCTTCAAATGTGGCAAATCACACATTTCTGCGAAATCTGAGCTCTGAGCTATGACTCGTCAAAGTTTTTTACAATGTTAAGTCAATGGGACGTTTTTTGGGCCTTTTATCGCCCCTGGGGCTAACATCGTACCCCCGATCGCTTATAAAAGTCATAGCACACCATTCCCGAATAATACGCACGATTTGACACCTCATTCGTGGGTCTGTGACAAAAACTGCGGGAGGAGTTACGCGCCAAAATTTGTCCAGAATAAAAAGAATAAGAATAATAAGTATGCACAATAACACTAATGTTGCTTTGCCATAGGCAAGCACCATTAACTAGAATGTACATTTCCAGGAGAAAATGTGAAATGGTGCTTGCAGTGGCAAAACTCGCCGCTCGGTTGCTAGGGTGTGGTACATAATTGCATACGAGCCAAAAAACCATGTCTGTACGATGTTGTGGAGCTGAAATATGGCTTCTATATGTTGCAATATGGTTGCTAGGTATCTTCAAATGGTTGCTAAGGTGTGGTTACACTGTTACCATGATGATATTTACAGACTGGTCTCCCAACCGAAACGAAGAAGCACAGCCCCATGTCTATATGATTTTCTGGTTCTGAGATATAGCTCATTCATGTGTTTGTAAGGTTGCTAGGGTACTCCAAATGGTTGCTAAGGCTTATTATACAGTTTATGGGGTAATATTTAAAGAGTATTTGCACATCTGGGTCAAAAAATTTCCAACTCTGTGTTTTTACAATGTTTTGTTGCTGAGATATGGCTTGTAAATATTGTTCAATGGTTGCTAGGGGCCTGTAACTGTTGCTAGGGGTGTGTTATGAAGTTGATATGTCACTACTCATTAGCTGCTCAATAGGACGAATCAAAAGAGCCCAACCCCAAGCCTCTCATGACCTTCTGAGCCAAAATATGACTTTACAAATTTTTTGCCAATGTTAAGTCAATGGGAGATTTTTCGGTAAATTTTTCGCTTGTCAGACGAACATCGTACAACTGATCGCTTATAAAAGTCATAGCACACCTCTCCTCAATAAACCGGTCAATTTGACACCTCATTCATGGGTCTACGACAAAAGATGTGGGAGGAGTTGCGTGCCGAAGTTTTGTCTGGGTGCAATAGTAATTACAACACTAGAATATACATTTCCAGAGAAAATGTGAAATGGTGCTTGCAGTGGCAAAACTCGCCGCTCGGTTGCTAGGGTGTGGTACATGATTGCATACGAGCCAACAACCATGTCTGTATGATGTTGTGGAGCTGAAATATGGCTTCTATATGTTGCAATATGGTTGCTAGGTATCTTCAAACGGTTGCTAAGGTGTGGTTACACAGTTACCATGATGATATTTACAGACTGGTTTGCCAACCGAAACAAAAGCACAGCCCCATGTCTATATGATGTTTCTGGTTCTGAGAAATAGCTAATTTACGTGTTTGTACGGTTGCTAGGGTAGTCCAAATGGTTTGCTAAGGCTTGTTTCATACAGTTTATGGGGTAACATTTAAAGAAATTTGCACATCTGGGTAAAAAATGCCAAACTCTGTGTTTTTACAATGTTTTGTTGCTGAGATATGGCTTGTAAATGTTTTCAATGGTTGCTAGGGGCCTGTAACTGGTTGCTAGGGCGTGGTTATGAAGTTGATATGTCACTACTCATTGGCTGCTTAATAGGACGAATCAAAAGAGCCAAACCCAAGCCTCTATGACCTTCTGAGCCAAAGATAGGGATTTATAAATTTTGCCAATGTTAAGTCTATGGGAGATTTTTTCGGCAAATTTTTCGCCCGCCAGACGAACATCGTACACCTGATTGCTTAAAAAGTCATAGCACACCTCTCCTCAAAAACCGGTCGATTTGACACCTCATTCATGGGTCTACGACAAAAGATGTGGGAGGAGTTGCGTGCCAAAGTTTTGTCTAGGTGAATAGTAATTACAATACTAGAATGTACATTTCCAGGAGAAAATGTGAAATGGTGCTTGCAGTGGCAAAACTCGCCGCTCGGTTGCTAGGGTGTGGTACATAATTGCATACGAGCCAACAACCATGTCTGTACGATGTTGTGGAGCTGAAATATGGCTTCTATATGTTGCAATATGGTTGCTAGGTATCTTCAAATGGTTGCTAAGGTGTGGTTACACTGTTACCATGATGATATTTACAGACTGGTTCCCAACCGAAACGAAGAAGCACAGCCCATGTCTATATGATTTTCTGGTTCTGAGATATAGCTCATTCATGTGTTTGTAAGGTTGCTAGGGTACTCCAAATGGTTGCTAAGGCTTATTTATACAGTTTATGGGGTAATATTTAAAGAGTATTTGCACATCTGGGTCAAAAAATTTCCAACTCTGTGTTTTTACAATGTTTTGTTGCTGAGATATGGCTTGTAAATATTGTTCAATGGTTGCTAGGGGCCTGTAACTGGTTGCTAGGGCGTGGTTATGAAGTTGATATGTCACTACTCATTAGCTGCTCAATAGGACGAATCAAAAGAGCCCAACCCCAAGCCTCTATGACCTTCTGAGCCAAAATATGACTTTACAAATTTTTGCCAATGTTAAGTCATGGGAGATTTTTCGGTAAATTTTTCGCTTGTCAGACGAACATCGTACAACTGATCGCTTATAAAAGTCATAGCACACCTCTCCTCAATAAACCGGTCAATTTGACACCTCATTCATGGGTCTACGACAAAAGATGTGGGAGGAGTTGCGTGCCGAAGTTTTGTCTGGGTGAATAGTAATTACAACACTAGAATGTACATTTCCAGGAGAAAATGTGAAATGGTGCTTGCAGTGGCAAAACTCGCCGCTCGGTTGCTAGGGTGTGTACATGATTGCATACGAGCCAACAACCATGTCTGTACGATGTTGTGGAGCTGAAATATGGCTTCTATATGTTGCAATATGGTTGCTAGGTATCTTCAAATGGTTGCTAAGGTGTGTTTACACAGTTACATGATGATATTTACAGACTGGTTTCCCAACACGAAACAAACAAGCAAGCCCCATGTCTATATGATTTCTGGTTTCTGAGATATAGCTCATTTATTGTTTGTACGGTTGCTAGGGTACTCCAAATGGTTGCTAAGGCTTGTTAATACAGTTTATGGGGTAATATTTAAAGAGTATTTGCACATCTGGGTCAAAAATGTCAAACTCTGTGTTTTTACAATGTTTTGTTGCTGAATATGGCTTGTAAATGTTGTTCAATGGTTGCTAGGGGCCTGTAACTGGTTGCTAGGGCGTGGTTATGAAGTTGATATGTCACTACTCATTGGCTGCTAATAGGACGAATCAAAAGAGCCCAACCCCAAGCCTCTATGACCTTCTGAGCCAAAGATATGATTTTATAAATATGTGCCAATGTTAAGTCTATGGGAGATTTTTCGGCAAAATTTATCGCCCGCCAGACGAACATCGTACACCTGATCGCTTATAAAAGTCATAGCACACCTCTCCTCAATAAACCGGTCGATTTGACACCTCATTCATGGTCTACGACAAAAGATGTGGGAGGAGTTGCGTGCCGAAGTTTTGTCTGGGTGAATAGTAATTACAACACTAGAATGTACATTTCCAGGAGAAAATGTGAAATGGTGCTTGCAGTGGCAAAACTCACCGCTCGGTTGCTAGGGTGTTTTACATGATTTCATACGAGCCAACAACCATGTCTGTACGATGTTGTGGAGATGAAATATGGCTTCTATATGTTGCAATATGGTTGCTAGGTATCTTCAAATGGTTGCTAAGGTGTGTTTACACAGTTACTATGATGATATTTAAAGACTGGTTTCCCAACAGAAACAAACAAGCAAAGCCCCATGTCTATATGATTTCTGGCTCTGAGATATAGCTCATTTATCTGTTTGTACGGTTGCTAGGGTACTCCAAATGGTTGCTAAGGCTTGTTAATACAGTTTATGGGGTAATATTTAAAGAGTATTTGCACATCTGGGTCAAAAATGTCAAACTCTGTGTTTTTACAATGTTTTGTTGCTGACATATGGCTTGTAAATGTTGTTCAATGGTTGCTAGGGGCCTGTAACTGGTTGCTAGGGCGTGGTTATGAAGTTGATATGTCACTACTCATTGGCTGCTTAATAGGACGAATCAAAAGAGCCCAACCCCAAGCCTCTCTGACCTTCTGAGCCAAAGGTATGATTTTATAAATGATGTGCCAATGTTAAGTCTATGGGAGATTTTTCGGCAAAATTATCGCCCGCCAGACGAACATCGTACACCTGATCGCTTATAAAAGTCATAGCACACCTCTCCTCAATAAACCGGTCGATTTGACACCTCATTCATGGATCTACGACAAAAGATGTGGGAGGAGTTGCGTGCCAAAGTTTTGTCTAGGTGAATAGTAATTACAATACTAGAATGTACATTTCCAGAAGAAAATGTGAAATGGTGCTTGCAGTGGCAAAACTCGCCGCTCGGTTGCTAGGGTGTGGTACATGATTGCATACGAGCCAACAAACATGTCTGTACGATGTTCTGGTGCTGAGATATGGCTTATTCATGTGTTCAGGTGGTTGCTAGGTGGTTGCTAGGGTATTCTGGGTGGTTGCTAGGGCATTGCTAGACGGTTTCTAGGGTATTCTGGGTGGTTGCTATGGTGTTGCTAGGTGGTTGCTAGGGTGTTCTGGGTGGTTGCTAGGTGGTTGCTAGGGTATTCTGGGTGGTTGCTAGGGCATTGCTAGGTGGTTGCTAATGTATTCTGGATGGTTGCTATACTGTTTCTAGGCGGTTGCTAGGGTGTTCTGGTTGGTTGCTAGGCGGTTGCTAGGGTATTCTGGTTGTTGCTAGGGCGTTGCTAGACGGTTGCTAGGGTATTCTGGGTGGTTGCTAGGCGGTTGCTAGGGTGTTTTGGTTGGTTGCTAGGGTGTTCTGGGTGGTTGCTAGGGTCATTTGCTAGTCGGTGTTGCTAGGCGGTTGCTAGGGTGTTCTGGGTGGTTGCTAGGCGGTTGCTAGGGTATTCTGGGTGGTTACTAGGGCGTTGCTAGGGTGTTCTGAATGGTTGCTAGGGTATTCTGGATGGTTGCTAGGCGGTTGCTAGGGTGTTCTGGGTGGTTGCTAGGCGGTTGCTAGGGTATTCTGGGTGGTTGCTAGGCGGTTGCTAGGTGTTCTGGGTGGTTGCTAGGGCGTTGCTAGGCGGTTGCTAGGGTATTCTGGATGGTTGCTAGCGGTTGCTAGGACGTTGCTAGGCGGTTGCTAGGGTATTCTGGATGGTTGCTAGGCGGTTGCTAGGGTGTTCTGGGTGGTTGCTAGGCGGTTGCTAGGGTATTCTGGGTGGTTGCTAGGGCGTTGCTAGGCGGTTGCTAGGGTGTTCTGGGTGGTTGCTAGGCGGTTGCTAGGGTGTTCTGGGTGGTTGCTAGGCGGTTGCTAGGGTGTTTTGGGTGGTTGCTAGGGCGTTGCTAGGCGGTTGCTAGGGTATTCTGGATGGTTGCTAGGCGGTTGCTAGGCGGTTGCTAGGGTATTCTGGATGGTTGCTAGGCGGTTGCTAGGGTATTCTGGGTAGTTGCTAGGGCGTTGCTAGGCGGTTGCTAGGGTATTCTGGGTGGTTGCTATGGTGTTACTAGGTGGTTGGTAGATCACAGATGGTTACTATGGAATTTGTAGCATTTTCTTGGCATGATTTAACACTTAGCTAATCAATATTAGCATGTAGCTATTCACTGCTAGCATGTGTAGCATGTAGCAAGGCCTGTTTGCTAGCATGAGTCAAAAGAGCCAACCCCCATCTCTATACGATGTTCTGATGCAGAGATATTGGTCTTGCAAAACGGTTGCTAGGGAACTCTGTTTGGTTGCTAGGGAGTGGCTTGGCAGCTGCCAATCATGAAGCTCCAAAGTCAATGTGAATGTATAAACCAACCCCCATCTCTATACGATGTTTACATGTAGAGATATAGGTCTTGCAAAATGGTTGCTAGGGTACTCTGTTTGGTTGCTAGGGAGTGGCTTGGCAGCTGCCAATCATGAAACTCCAAAGGCTGCTTGTCAGTATGAATGATATAAACCAACTCCCATGCCTCTGTGACATTCAGAATGGAAGATATCCCTCTTTGGATTTTGGTTGCTAAGGTGCTCGATAATGGTTGCTAGGGCGTGGCCAGTAAGTGATGAGGTGATTCAGGATTGGCTGTTTGCTGGCCCGAGTCAAACGAGCCCACCCTCATGTTTCTATGACACTTATATCCAAAGATATCCCTTTGATCTCTTTTAATGGAAGTCTATGGAACTTGTTGCTAAGGAGCTCTAAATGGTTGCTAGGGCGTGGCTTGATAGCTTCACAATGATCTTGAGACACTGATTGGCCGTCTGAGTAAAATGAGCCCGCCCCTTTGTCTCTACGACACTGGGATCCAGAGTTATGTTCAATATAAAAGCGGTTTCTATGGTGTAGGACGGCCCATTTCATGGGCCGTCCTACACCATAGTAAGTCTATGGGGGCAACTTTGGGCAGCTCCTGCTCCTCAGGGGTACAACTTTTACCCCACTGTGAGGTATGTTCTTACAGAGCCTGTAAGCCTCTTCAAATGTGGCAAATCACACATTTCTGTGAAATCTGAGCTCTGAGCTATGACTCTTCAAAGTTTTTCACCATGTTAAGTCAATGGGGTTTTTTGGGCAACTTTGGGCCGCTCCTGCCCCCCAGGGGTGCAACTTTTACCCCATTTAGGGGTATTTTCTGAAAGAGCCTGTCAGCCTCTTCAAATGTGGCAAATCACACGTTTCTGTGAAATCTGATCTCTGAGCTATGATTCGTCAAAGTTTTTCCCCATGTTAAGTCTATGCGTTTTTTTTGGGCCGTTTTTCGCCCCTGGGGCGAACATCGTACCCCCGATCGCTTATAAAAGTCATAGCACACCATTCCCGAATAATCCGCACGATTTGACACCTCATTCATGGGTCTGTGACAAAAAATGCGGGACTAGTTACGCGCCGAAAAAAAAGTGGAAGAAGAAGAAGAAGAAGAAGAAGAACTAGAATGTACATTTCCAGAAGAAAATGTGAAATGGTGCTTGCAGTGGCAAAAAACACCACCCGGTTGCACATGATTGCATATGGGCAAACAACCATGTATGTACGATGTTCTGGTGCTGAGATATGGCTTATTCATGTGTTTGTATGGTTACTAGGGAACACTATATGGTTGCTAGGGTGTTCTGGGTATTTGCTATGGTGATGCTAGGTAGTTGCTAGGGTATTTTGGGTGGTTGCTAGGACTTTGCTAGGCGGTTGATAGGGTATTCTGGGTTGTTGCTAGGACGTTGCTAGGCGGTTGCTAGGTGTATTCTGGGTGGTTGCTAGGCGGATGCTAGGTTTGATTGCTAGGTGGTTGCATATGTGTTTGGTGGTTGCTAGGGCATTGCTGGGTGTTTGGTGCGGTTGCTAGGCAGTTGCTAGGGTGTTCTGGGTGGTTGCTAGGGGTTGCTAGGCAGTTCTGGTGGTTGCTAGGTGGTTGCTAGGGTATTCTGGGTGTTGCTAGGGCGTTGCTAGGCGGTTGCTAGGGTATCTGGGTGGTTGCTGGGCGTTGCTAGGCGGTTGCTAGGGTATTTGGGGTGTTGCTAGGGCGTTGCTAGGTGGTTGCTAAGGTGTTCTGGGTGGTTGCTAGGCGGTTGCTAGGGTGTTTTGGTTGGTTGCTAGGGCGGTTGCTAGGGCGTTCTGGGTGGTTGCTAGGGCGTTGCTAGGCGGTTGCTAGGTTGTTCTGGGTGGTTGCAAGCGGTTGCTAGGTTTCTGGGTTGTTGCTAGGCGTTGCTAGGTGTTTTGGTTGTTGCTAGGTGGTTGCTAGGCAGTTGCTAGGGTGTTTGGGTGGTTGCTAGGCGTTGCTAGGCGGTTGCTAGGGTATTCTGGGATGTTGCTAGGTTCGGTGTGCTAGGGTACTTGGGTGTTGCTAGGTTTTGGCACTGTTTGCTAGGCGTTGCTAGGGTTTCTGGTGGTTTGCTAGTACTAGGTTCGGCGTTGCTAGGTGTGTTCGTGGGTTGCTAGTTGCTAGCGGTGTATAGTATCTGGATGGTCTAGGCGTTGCTAGGGCTTCTGGTGTTTGCTAGGGTTTGTGGTGTTCTGGGTGGTTGCTAGGCACGTTGCTAGGCGGTTGCTAGGGTATTCTGGATGGTTGCTAGGCTGTTTGCTAGGGTGTTGCTGGTTGGTGTTGCTAGGGTTGTAGCCTAGGTGTTCTGGTGGTTGCTAGGCTAGGTGTGGTTATCGGGTTATGTGTTTGGTGTATTTGCTAGGGTTTCGTTTGCGTTTAGGTTCTTTGCTATGTAGGTATTCATGTGTGTGTAGCTGTAGCTATCGTGTTTAGCTAGCTGGTTAAGGCAGTATTCTGATAGTGTTTAGTGTTGATTTGCTAGGGTTTGTATGCAATAGGCGTTGCAGGGTTGCTAGGTGTTCTGGTGGTGCTAGGGTTGTAGGCGGTTGTGGCATTCGTGGTTGTAGGGTTGCTAGGGTTCTGGTGGTTGCTAGGTGTAGGTTTGGGTAGTTGCTAGGCGTTGCTAGGCGGTTGCAGGGTATTGGGTGGTGTGGGCATTGCTAGGGTTGCTAGGGTATTGGTGGTTGCTAGGCGGTTGCTAGTGTTGGGTGGTGTAGGCGTGCTGGTTTTGGGTAGTGCTAGGCGTTGTAGCAGTGTAGGTTTGGGTGGTTTAGTGTTGCAGGTATTCTGGTGGTGTATGGTTCTAGGTGGTTGTATGTCCAGAGTTCTATGTTGAATTTTCTTGGCATTTTACACTTATGTTAATCATTAGCATTAAGCTATTCATGCTAGCATTCATGTAGCATTAGCTTAGCTCCTGTTTCTAGCATGAGTCAAAAGAGCCAACCCCCATCTCTATACGATGTTTTGTGAGATATAGGTCTTGCAAAAACGGTTGCTAGGGTACTCTGTTTGGTTGCTAGGGAGTGGCTTGGCAGCTGCCAATCATGAAGCTCCAAAGTCAATGTGAATGTATAAACCAACCCCCATCTCTATACGATGTTTTGATGCAGAGATATAGGTCTTGCAAAATGGTTGCTAGGGTACCTGATTGGTTGCTATGGAGTTGATTGGCAGCTGCCAGTGTTGAATCTCTAAAGGCTTCTTTTCACTATGAATGATATGAACCAACTCCCATGCCTCTGTGACATTCAGAATGGAAGATATCCCTCTATAGAATTTTGGTTGCTAAGGCAGCTCTACAATGGTTGCTAGGGAGGGGCTAGAAGTGTTGACGTGATTCATGATTGGCTGTTCGCTGCCCCAGTCAAACGAGACCCACCCTCGTGTTTCTATGACACTTCTATTCTGAGATATCCTTTTGATCTCTTTCAATGGAAGTCTATGGAACTTGTTGCTAAGGTGCTCTAAATGGTTGCTAGGGCGTGGCTTAATAGCCTCACAAGGATCCTGAGAGACTGATTGGTCGTCTGAGTAAAATGAGCCTGCCCCTTGTCTCTACGACACTGTGATCCAGAGTTATGTTCAATATAAAAGCGGTTTCTATGGTGTAGGACGGCCCATTTCATGGGCCGTCCTACACCATAGTAAGTCAATGGGGCAACTTTGGGCAGCTCCTGCCCCCAGGGGTGCAACTTTTACCCCATTGCTAGGTATGTTCTTATAGAGCCTGTCAGCCTCTTAAATGTGGCAAATCACAAGTTTCTGCGAAATCACGCTCTGAGCTATGACTCGTCAAAGTTTTTCGCAATGTTAAGTCTATACGTTTTTTTTTGGCCGCTTTTTCGCCCTGGGGCGAACATCGTACCCCGTCCGCTTAGAAAAGTCATAGCACACCATTCCCGAACAGGCCGCATGTTTTGACACCTCATTCATGGGTCTGTGACAAAAAACTGTGGGGAGTTGCGCGTAACTTGGCAGAAGAACTATAATAATAAAGAAGGAATAATAAGTAGCACAATAACACAATGTTGCTTGCTTTCAGCAAGCACCATTAATAATAAGTATGAGCAATAACACTAATGTTGCTTTGCCATAGGCAAGCACCATTAACTAGAATGTACATTTCCAGAAGAAAATGTGAAATGGTGCTTGCAGTGGCAAAACTCGCCGCTCGGTTGCTAGGGTGTGGTACATGATTGCATACGAGCCAACAAACATGTCTGTACGATGTTCTGGTGCTGAGATATGGCTTATTCATGTGTTCAGGTGGTTGCTAGGTGGTTGCTAGGGTATTCTGGGTGGTTGCTAGGGCATTACTAGATGGTTGCTAGGGTATTCTGGGTGGTTGCTATGGTGTTGCTAGGTGGTTGCTAGGGTGTTCTGGGTGGTTGCTAGGTGGTTGCTAGGGTATTCTGGGTGGTTGCTAGGGCATTGCTAGGTGGTTGCTAATGTATTCTCGATGGTTGCTATAGTGTTTCTAGGCGGTTGCTAGGGTGTTCTGGTTGGTTGCTAGGCGGTTGCTAGGGTATTCTGGGTTGTTGCTAGGGCGTTGCTAGGCGGTTGCTAGGGTATTCTGGGTGGTTGCTAGGCGGTTTCTAGGGTGTTTTGGTTGGTTGCTAGGGTGTTCTGGGTGGTTGCTAGGGCATTGCTAGGCGGCTGCTAGGCGGTTGCTAGGGTGTTGTCGGGTGGTTGCTAGGCAGTTGCTAGGGTATTCTGGATGGTTACTAGGGCGTTGCTAGGGTGTTCTGAATGGTTGCTAGGGTGTTGCTAGGTGGTTGCTAGGGTGTTCTGGGTGGTTGCTAGGGTGTTCTGGCTGGTTGCTCGGCGGTTGCTAGGGTATTCAGGGTGGTTGCTATGGTGTTGCTAGGTGGTTGCTAAGGTATTTTTGATGGTTGCTAGGCGGTTGCTAGGGTATTCTGGATGGTTGCTAGGCGGTTGCTAGGGTGTTCTGGGTGGTTGCTAGGCGGTTGCTAGGGTATTCTGGGTGGTTGCTAGGGCGTTGCTAGGCGGTTGCTAGGGTATTCTGGGTGGTTGCTAGGTGGTTGCTAGGGTATTCTCGGTGGTTGCTAGGGCGTTGCTAGGCGGTTGCTAGGGTATTCTGGGTGGTTGCTAGGCAGTTGCTAGGGTATTCTGGGTGGTTGTTATGGTGTTGCTAGGTGGTTTCTAAGGTATTTTTGATGGTTGCTAGGCGGTTGCTAGGGTGTTCTGGGTGGTTGCTAGGCAGTTGCTAGGGTATTCTGGGTGGTTGCTAGGGCGTTGCTAGGCAGTTGCTAGGGTATTCTGGATGGTTAATAGGCGGTTGCTAGGGTGTTCTGGGTGGTTGCTAGGCGGTTGCTAGGGTGTTCTGGGTGGTTGCTAGGGCGTTGCTAGGCGGTTGCTAGGGTACTCTGGGTGGTTGCTAGGCGGTTGCTAGGGCATTATGGGTGGTTGCTATGGTGTTACTAGGTGGTTGGTTGTTGTCACAGATGGTCACTATTGGAGTTCTTAGCATTTCTTGGCATAATTTAGCACTTACCTAATCGCTATTAGCATGTAGCTATTCACAGCTAGCATGTGTAGCATGTTGGAAGACCTGTTTGCTAGCATGAGTAAAAAGAGCCAACCCCCATCTCTATATGATGTTCTGATGCAGAGAAATAGGTCTTGCAAAATGGTTGCTAGGGTACTCTCTTTGGTTGCTAGGGAGTGACTTGGCAGCGGTCAATCATGAAACTCCAAAGGTTGATTGTCAGTGTGAATGATATAAACCAACCCCCATACCTGTACGATGTTCTGATGCAGAGATGTAGGTCTTGCAATATGGTTGCTAGGGTACTCTGTTTGGTTGCTAGGGAGTGGCTTGGCAGCTGCCAGTGATGCATCTCTAAAGGCTTCTTGTCAATGTGAATGATATAAACCAATCCACATCACTATACGATGTTCTGATGCAGAGATATAGGTATTGCAAAATGGTTGCTAGGGTACTCTGTTTGGTTGCTATGGAGTTGCTTGGCAGCTGCCAGTGATGAATCTCTAAAGGCTTCTTGTCACTATGAATGATATAAACCAACTCCCGTGCCTCTGTGACATTCAGAATGGAAGATATCCCTCTTTGGATTTTGGTTGCTAAGGTGCTTGACAATGGTTGCTAGGGCATGGCCAGTAAGTGTTGAGGTGATTCAGGATTGGCTGTTTGCTGGCCCGAGTCAAACGAGCCCACCCTCATGTTTCTATGACACTTATATCCTGAGATATCCCTTTGATCTCTTTTAATGGAAGTCTATGGAACTTGTTGCTAAGGAGCTCTAAATGGTTGCTAGGGCGTGGCTTGATAGCTTCACAATGATCTTGAGACACTGATTGGCCGTCTGAGTAAAATGAGCCCGCCCCTTTGTCTCTACGACACTGGGATCCAGAGTTATGTTCAATATAAAAGCGGTTTCTATGGTGTAGGACGGCCCATTTCATGGGCCGTCCTACACCATAGTAAGTCTATGGGGGCAACTTTGGGCAGCTCCTGCCCCTCAGGGGTGCAACTTTTACCCCATTGTGTGGTATGTTCTTACAGAGCCTGTAAGCCTCTTCAAATGTGGCAAATCACACATTTCTGTGAAATCTGAGCTCTGAGCTATGACTCTTCAAAGATTTTCACCATGTTAGGTCAATGGGGTTTTTTGGGCAACTTTGGGCCGCTCCTGCCCCCCAGGGGTGCAACTTTTACCCCATTTAGGGGTATGTTCTTAAAGAGCCTGTCAGCCTCTTCAAATGTGGCAAATCACACATTTCTGTGAAATCTGATCTCTGAGCTATGATTCGTCAAAGTTTTTCCCCATGTTAAGTCTATGCGTTTTTTTGGGCCGTTTTTCGCCCCTGGGGCGAACATCGTACCCCCGATCGCTTATAAAAGTCATAGCACACCATTCCCGAATAATCCGCACGATTTGACACCTCATTCATGGGTCTGTGACAAAAAATGCGGGAGGAGTTACGCGCCGAAAAAAAAGTGGAAAGAAGAAGAAAAGAAGAAGAAGAAGAAGAATAATAAGTATGAGCAATAACACTAATGTTGCTTTGCCATAGGCAAGCACCATTAACTAGAATGTACATTTCCAGGAGAAAATGTGAAATGGTGCTTGCAGTGGCAAAACTCGCCGCTCGGTTGCTAGGGTGTGGTACATGATTGGATACGAGCCAACAAACATGTCTGTACGATGTTCTGGGGCTGAGATATGGCTTATTCATGTGTTTCAGTGGTTGCTAGGTGGTTGCTAGGGTATTCTAGGTGTTTGCTAGGGCATTGCTAGACGGTTGCTAGGGTATTCTGGGTGGTTGCTATGGTGTTACTAGGTGGTTGCTAGGGTGTTCTGGGTGGTTGCTAGGCGGTTGCTAGGGTATTCTGGGTGGTTGCTAGGACGTTGCTAGGCGGTTGCTAGGGTATTCTGGGTGGTTGCTAGGCGGTTGCTAGGGTGATGCTAGGTGGTTGCTAGTGTGTTCTGGGTGGTTGCTAGGGCATTGCTAGGGTGTTTTGGGCGGTTGCTAGGGCGTTGCTAGGGTGTTCTGGGTGGTTGTTAGGGTGTTGCTAGGCAGTTCTGGGTGGTTGCTAGGCGGTTGCTAGGGTATTCTGGGTTGTTGCTAGGGCGTTGCTAGGCGGTTGCTAGGGTATTCTGGGTGGTTGCTAGGGTGTTGCTAGGTGGTTGCTAAGGTATTCTGAATGGTTGCTAAGGTGTTACTAGGTGGTTGCTAGGGTGTTGTGGGTGGTTGCTAGGGTGTTTTGGTTGGTTGCTAGGCGGTTGCTAGGGTGTTCTGGGTGGTTGCTAGGGCGTTGCTAGGCGGTTGCTAGGGTATTCTGGATGGTTGCTAGGCGGATGCTGTGGGTGTTCTGGGTGGTTGCTAGGCGGTTGCTAGGGCGTTGCTAGGTGTTGCTAAGGTGATTTGAATGGTTGCTAGGGTGTTGCTAGGTGGTTGCTAGGGTTTTCTGGGTGGTTGCTAGGGCGTTGCTAGGCGGTTGCTAGGGTATTCTGGATGGTTGCTAGGCGGTTGCTAGGGTGTTCTGGGTGGTTACTAGGCAGTTGCTAGGGTATTCTGGGTGTTTGCTAGGGTGTTGCTAGGCGGTTGCTAGGGTGTTCTGGGTGGTTGCTAGGGCGTTGCTAGGTGGTTGCTAAGGTGTTCTGGGTGGTTGCTAGGCGGTTGCTAGGGTATTCTGGATGGTTGCTAGGCGGTTGCTAGGGTGTTCTGGGTGGTTGCTAGGCGTTGCTAGGCGGTTGCTAGGGTATTCTGGATGGTTTCTAGGCGGTTGCTAGGGTGTTCTGGGTGGTTGCTAGGCGGTTGCTAGGGTATTCTGGGTGGTTGCTAGGATGTTGCTAGGCGGTTGCTAGGGTATTCTGGGTGGTTGCTAGGTGGTTGCTAGGGTATTCTGGGTGGTTGCTATGGTGTTACCAGTTGGTTGGTAGTTGTCACATATGGTTACTATGGAGTTTGTAGCATTTTCTTGGCATGATTTAACACTTAGCTAATCAATATTAGCATGTAGCTATTCACTGCTAGCATGTGTAGCATGTAGCAAGTCCTGTTTGCTAGCATGAGTAAAAAGAGCCAACCCCCATCTCTATACGATGTTTTGATGCAGAGATATAGGTCTTGCAAAACGGTTGCTAGGGTACTCTGTTTGGTTGCTAGGGAGTGGCTTGGCAGCTGCCAATCATGAAGCTCCAAAGTCAATGTGAATGTATAAACCAACTCCCATCTCTATACGATGTTTTGATGCAGAGATATAGGTCTTGCAAAATGGTTGCTAGGGTACCCTGATTGGTTGCTATGGAGTTGATTGGCAGCTGCCAGTGTTGAATCTCTAAAGGCTTCTTTTCACTATGAATGATATGAACCAACTCCCATGCCTCTGTGACATTCAGAATGGAAGATATCCCTCTATAGAATTTGGTTGCTAAGCAGCTCTACAATGGTTGCTAGGGAGGGGCTAGGAAGTGTTGACGTGATTCATGATTGGCTGTTCGCTGCCCCGAGTCAAACGAGACCACCCTCGTGTTTCTATGACACTTCTATTCTGAGATATCCTTTTGATCTCTTTCAATGGAAGTCTATGGAACTTGTTGCTAAGGTGCTCTAAATGGTTGCTAGGGCGTGGCTTAATAGCCTTACAAGAATCCTGAGAGACTGATTGGTCGTCTGAATAAAATGAGCCCGCCCCCTTGTCTCTACGACACTGTGATCCAGAGTTATGTTCAATATAAAAGCGGTTTCTATGGTGTAGGACGGCCCATTTCATGGGCCGTCCTACACCATAGTAAGTCAATGGGCAACTTTGGGCAGCTCCTGCCCCCCAGGGGTGCAACTTTTACCCCATTGCTAGGTATGTTCTTATAGAGCCTGTCAGCCTCTTCAAATGTGGCAAATCACAAGTTTCTGCGAAATCCACGCTCTGAGCTATGACTCGTCAAAGTTTTTCGCAATGTTAAGTCTATACGTTTTTTTTGGCCGCTTTTTCGCCCCTGGGGCGAACATCGTACCCCCGTCCGCTTAGAAAAGTCATAGCACACCATTCCCGAACAGGCCGCATGTTTTGACACCTCATTCATGGGTCTGTGACAAAAACTGTGGGAGGAGTTGCGCGTCAAACTTTGGCCAGAAGAACTATAATAATAAAAAGAAGAATAATAAGTATGCACAATAACACTAATGTTGCCTTGCTTTCAGCAAGCACCATTAACTAGAATGTACATTTCCAGAAGAAAATGTGAAATGGTGCTTGCAGTGGCAAAACTCGCCGCTCGGTTGCTAGGGTGTGGTACATGATTGCATACGAGCCAACAAACATGTCTGTACGATGTTCTGGTGCTGAGATATGGCTTATTCATGTGTTCAGGTGGTTGCTAGGTGGTTGCTAGGGTATTCTGGGTGGTTGCTAGGGCATTGCTAGACGGTTGCTAGGGTATTCTGGTGGTTGCTATGGTGTTGCTAGGTGGTTGCTAGGTGTTCTGGTGGTTGCTAGGCGGTTGCTAGGGTATTCTGGTGGTTGCTAGGGCATTGCTAGGTGGTTGCTAATGTATTCTGGATGGTTGCTATAGTGTTTCTAGGCGGTTGCTAGGCTGTTCTGGGTGGTTGCTAGGCGGTTGTTAGGGTATTCTAGGTTGCTGCTAGGGCGTTGCTAGGTGGTTGCTAGGTATCCTGGGTGGTTGCTGGGCGGTTGCTAGGGTATTCTGGGTGGTTGCTAGGGCGTTGCTAGGCGGTTGCTAGGGTATTCTGGATGGTTGCTATAGTGTTTCTAGGCGGTTTCTAGGGTGTTCTGGGTGGTTGCTAGGCGGTTGCTAGGGTATTCTGGGTGGTTACTAGGGCGTTGCTAGGGTGTTCTGATTGTTTGCTAGGTGTTGCTAGGTGGTTGCTAGGGTGTTCTGGGTGGTTGCTAGGGCGTTGCTAGGCGGTTGCTAGGGTATTCTGGATGGTTGCTAGGCGGTGGCTAGGGTGTTCTTGGTGGTTACTAGGCGGTTGCTAGGGTATTCTGGGTGGTTGCTAGGGCGTTGCTAGGTGGTTGCTAGGGTATTCTGGGTGGTTGCTAGGCGGTTGCTAGGGTATTCTGGGTGGTTGCTAGGCGTTGCTAGGGTGTTCTGGGTGGTTGCTAGGGCGTTGCTAGGCGGTTGCTAGGGTATTCTGGATGGTTGCTAGGCGGTTGCTAGGGTATTCTGGATGGTTGCTAGGCGGTTGCTAGGGTGTTCTGGGTGGTTGCTAGGGCGTTGCT
The DNA here is from genome assembly GCA_036326025.1 of Chrosomus eos. Lineage (NCBI taxonomy): Eukaryota > Metazoa > Chordata > Actinopteri > Cypriniformes > Leuciscidae > Chrosomus > Chrosomus eos. The sequence goes on along the minus strand of JAZAVI010001020.1, from coordinate 4,662 downwards.
AGGCGGTTGCTAGGGTATTCTGGGTGGTTGCTAGGGCGTTGCTAGGCGTTGCTAGGGTGTTCTGGGTGGTTGCTAGGTGGTTGCTAGGGTATTCTGGGTGGTTGCTAGGGGTTGCTAGGTGGTTGCTAGGGAATTCTGGGTGGTTGCTAGGCGGTTGCTAGGGTATTCTGGGTGGTTGCTAGGCGGTTGCTAGGGTGTTCTGGGTGGTTGCTAGGGCGTTGCTAGGCGGTTGCTAGGGTATTCTGGATGGTTGCTAGGCGGTTGCTAGGGTATTCTGGATGGTTGCCAGGCGGTTGCTAGGGTGTTCTGGGTGGTTGCTAGGCGGTTGCTAGGGTATTCTGGGTGGTTGCTATGGTGTTACTAGGTGGTTGGTAGATGTCACAGATGGTTACTATGGAGTTTGTAGCATTTTCTTGGCATGATTTAACACTTAGCTAATCAATATTAGCATGTAGCTATTCACTGCTAGCATGTGTAGCATGTAGCAAGGCCTGTTCCTGTTTGCTAGCATGAGTCAAAAGAGCCAACCCCCATCTCTATACGATGTTCTGATGCAGAGATATTGGTCTTGCAAAACGGTTGCTAGGGTACTATGTTTGGTTGCTAGGGAGTGGCTTGGCAGCTGCCAATCATGAAGCTTCAAAGTCAATGTGAATGTATAAACCAACCCCCATCTCTATACGATGTTTACATGTAGAGAAATTGGTCTTTCAAAACGGTTGCTAGGGTACTATGTTTGGTTGCTAGGGAGTGGCTTGGCAGCTGCCAATCATGAAGCTTCAAAGTCAATGTGAATGTATAAACCAACCCCCATCTCTATACGATGTTTACATGTAGAGATATAGGTCTTGCAAAATGGTTGCTAGGGTACTCTGTTTGGTTGCTAGGGAGTGGCTTGGCAGCTGCCAATCATGAAACTCCAAAGGCTGCTTGTCAGTATAAATGATATAAACCAACTCCCATGCCTCTGTGACATTCAGAATGGAAGATATCCCTCTTTGGATTTTGGTTGCTAAGGTGCTCGACAATGGTTGCTAGGGCGTGGCCAGTAAGTGATGAGGTGATTCAGGATTGGCTGTTTGCTGGCCGAGTCAAACGAGCCCACCCTCATGTTTCTATGACACTTATATCCTGAGATATCCCTTTGATCTCTTTTAATGGAAGTCTATGGAACTTGTTGCTAAGGAGCTCTAAATGGTTGCTAGGGCGTGGCTTGATAGCTTCACAATGATCTTGAGACACTGATTGGCCGTCTGAGTAAAATGAGCCCGCCCCTTTGTCTCTACGACACTGGGATCCAGAGTTATGTTCAATATAAAAGCGGTTTCTATGGTGTAGGACGGCCCATTTCATGGGCCGTCCTACACCATAGTAAGTCAATGGGGCAATTTTGGGCAGCTCCTGCCCCCCAGGGGTGCAACTTTTACCCCATTGTGTGGTATGTTCTTACAGAGCCTGTCAGCCTCTTCAAATGTGGCAAATCACACGCTTCTGGGAAATCTGATTTCTGAGCTACGAGTCATCAAATTTTTCACAATGTTAAGTCAATGGGGGTTTGGGGCAACTTTGGGCAGCTCCTGCCCCCCAGGGGTGCAACTTTTACCCCATTTATAGGTATGTTCTTACAGACCCTGTCAGCCTCTTCAAATGTGGCAAATCACACGTTTCTGCGAAAATCTCGATCTGAGCTACGAGTCTTCAAATTTCACCATGTTAAGTCTATGGGGCAACTTTGGGCAATTCCTGCCCCTCAGGGGTGCAACTTTTACCCCATTTTGAGGTATGTTCTTACAGAGCCTGTCAGCCTCTTCAAATGTGGTAAATCACACGCTTCTGCGAAATCCTCGCTCAGAGCTACGAGTCGTCAAACTTTGTCGTAATGTTAAGTCTATGGGATTTTTCGGCAGCTTTTTTGCCCCTGGGGCAAACATCGTACCCCCGAACGCTTATAAAAGTCATAGCACACCATTCCCGAATAATCCGCACGATTTGACGCCTCATTTGTGGGTCTGTGACCAAAACTGCGGGACTAGTTACGCGCCAAAAAAGCGGCGGAAGAAGAAGAATAATAATAATAATAATAAGTATGAGCAATAACACTAATGTTGCTTTGCCATAGGCAAGCACCATTAACTAGAATGTACATTTCCAGGAGAAAATGTGAAATGGTGCTTGCAGTGGCAAAACTCGCCGCTCGGTTGCTAGGGTGTGGTACATGATTGCATACGAGACAACAAACATGTCTGTACGATGTTCTGGTGCTGAGATATGGCTTATTCATGTGTTCAGGCTAGGTGGTTGCAAGGGTATTCTAGGTGGTTGCTAGGGTATTCTGGATGGTTGCTAGGCGGTTGCTAGGGTGTTCTTTGGGTTGCTAGGTGGTTGCTAGGGTTTTCTCGGTGGTTACTAGGGCATTGCTAGGGTGTTGCCAGGTGGTTGATAGGGTGTTCTGGGTGGTTGCTATGCAGTTGCTAGGGTGTTCTGGGTGGTTGCTAGGGCGTTGCTAGGCGGTTGCTAGGGTATTCTGGATGGTTGCTAGGCGGTTGCTAGGGTGTTCTGGGTGGTTACTAGGCAGTTGCTAGGGTATTCTGGGTGGTTGCTAGGGCGTTGCTAGGTGGTTGCTAGGGTATTCTGGGTGGTTGCTAGGGTATTGCTATGGTAATCTGGGTTGTTGCTATGGTGTTACTAGGTGATTGGTAGTTGTCAAAGATGGTTACTATGGAGTTTGTAGCATTTTATTGGCATGATTTAGCACTTAGCTAATAAATATTAGCATGTAGCTATTCACTGCTAGCATGTGTAGCATGTAGCAAGTCCTGTTTGCTAGCATGAGTAAAAAGAGCCAACACCCATCTCTATACGATGTTTTGATGCAGAGATATAGGTCTTGCAAAATGGTTGCTAGGGTACTCTGTTTGGTTGCTAGGGAGTGGCTTGGCAGCTGCCAATCATGAAACTCCAAAGGCTGCTTGTCAGTATGAATGATATAAACCAACTCCCATGCCTCTGTGACATTCAGAATGGAAGATATCCCTCTTTGTATTTTGGTTGCTAAGGTGCTCGACAATGGTTGCTAGGGCGTGTCCAGTAAGTGTTGAGGTGATTCAGGATTGGCTGTTTGCTGGCCCGAGTCAAACGAGCCCACCCTCATGTTTCAATGACACTTATATCCTGAGATATCCCTTTGATCTCTTTCAATTGAAGTCTATGGAACGTGTTGCTAAGGAGCTCTAAATGGTTGCTAGGTTGTGGCTTAATAACTTCACAATGATCCTGAGAGACTGATTGGTCATCTGACTAAAATGAGCCCGCCCCCTTGTCTCTATGACACTGTGATCCAGAGCTATGTTCAATACAAAATCTCTATGCAATGTATAGGACGGCCCATTTCATGGGCCGTCCTAGACCATAGTAAGTCAATGGGGCAACTTTGGGCCGCTCCTGCCCCCAGGGGTGCAACTTTTACCCCATTGTGAGGTATGTTCTTACAGAGCCTGCCAGCCTCTTCAAATGTGGTAAATTACAAGTTTCTTAGAAATCATTGGACAGTGCTACGAGTCGTCAAAGTTTGTGCCAATGTTAAGTCTATGGGATTTTTTTACCCAATGATTTGCCCCTGGGGCGAACACCGTACCCCCCATCGCTAAGAAAAGTCACAGCACACCTCTCCTCAATAATCCGCACAATTTGACGCCTCAATCAGGGGTCTGTGATGTCGGCGTGTATTTTTTAACAGATGATTACTATGGAGTTTTTAAAAGGAGTTTTTATAGAGTTTTTATAGAGTTATTTAGTATGGCACGAGGCCTGCGGCCTCGTGCCTATTGCCCACGGTTGCTAGGGTGCTGTAACTGGTTGCTATGGTGTGGCTATGAAGATTTTAGGCCATTATTTATTGGATGCTTGATAAAATAAATCCTCTGAGGGAGAGAGAGAGGGCCTGACAGCAGGGCTGTCAGGCCCTTTTCTGTGGGTGTGTGTGAAAATGGCAGTTGGGATTTGAATTTTTGAAAGTTCCGCAATGTTAAGTCAATGGGACTTTTTTGGCCGCTTTTTCGTCCGCTGTGCGAACATCGTACACCCGATCGCTTAGAAAAGTCATAGCACACCTCTCCTCAATGAGCTGCACGATTTGACGCCTCACTCATGGGTCTGTGACAAACTTTGCGGGAGGAGTTACGCGCCAAACTTTTGTGTGGAATAATAAAAGAATAATAATAAGTATGAGCAATAACACTAATGTTGCTTTGCCATAGGCAAGCACCATTAATAATAATAAGTATGAGCAATAACACTAATGTTGCTTTGCCATAGGCAAGCACCATTAATAATAAGTATGCACAATAACACTAATGTTGCCTTGCTTTCAGCAAGCACCATTAATAATAATAAGTATGAGCAATAACACTAATGTTGCTTTGCCATAGGCAAGCACCATTAATAATAAGTATGCACAATAACACTAATGTTGCCTTGCTTTCAGCAAGCACCATTAATGAACTACTGATCTTGGCACGGCGGCCCAAAATGTAAAAACTACTTACTCTAGCTAGTCCAAGACTTTGAAAACGGTCCGTTCGGCCATCGGGGAGTCCCCTCCCGGACGGCGGTCCGCGGACGAGCGCGCCGGGCCCCCGAAATTTTTCGGGGCCCGGCCGACGG
>JAZAVI010001019.1:0-19971 GCA_036326025.1 Chrosomus eos | reverse complement strand
ACCGATTCCCGGGGGTCCCCATCCAAGAAACCCGACCCTGTTTAGCTTCCGGATCAGACAAATGGGGGCGGTTTTTCCAAGGGGTATGGCCGAAACGAAAACTGCTGCCAAAATCGGGCAATTTAGACCTTTTAAGGAAGTAAACTAAGAAGAATTTTTGAAAGAAACCAAGACCTTTCGGGTTTTCTGGAAGAATCTCAAAAATTTTCAGGCTTTTTGAAAAGCTCGGGGGACTTTTTTTTTTTTTTTTTTTTTTTTTTCAAAAACAAAAAACTTACAGCACCTGGACCCAGCGGCTCCCATCCAAGTACCCGACCCTGCTTACTTCCGAGATCAACGAGATCGGCCCTTTTCCAAGGGGGTAGGGCCGTAAGCGAAAACGCTGCCAAAATCAGGCTATTTAGCCCATTAGGAAGTAAATAAGAAGAATTTTTGAAAAAAACCCGGGAACCTTTCAGGTTTTCTGAAAATCTCCGAGCATTTTAAAGGCTTTTTGAAGAAGCTCGGGGACTTTTTTTTTTTTTTTTTTTTTTTTTTTTAAAAAAAAAACAAAAAAGCTTACAGCACCGTTTTCCCCAGGGGGTCTCCCATCAAGTACTAACCAGGCCCGACCCTGCTTAGCTTCCGAGATCAGACGAGATCGGGCGGTTCCAAGGTGGTATGGCCGTAAGCGAAAACTGCGGGCCAAAATCAGGCTATTTAGCCCATTATGAAGTAAACTAAGAAGAATTTTGAAAGAAACTCAAGACTCTTTCAGGCTTTCTGAAGAATCTCAGAGACATTTTCAGGCTTTTTGAAGAAGCTCAGGGACTCTTTTTTTTTTTTTTTTTTTTTTTCAAAAACAAAAAAGCTTACAGCACCTGGTTTTCCCCAGGCGGTCTCCCATCCAAGTACCCGACCCTGCTTAGCTTCCGAGATCAGACGAGATCGGGGGGTTCCAAGGGGGTATGGCCGAAACCCAAAAAAAACTGCTGCCAAAATCGGCTATTTAACCATTTGGGAAAAAAAACTAAGAAGAATTTTTGAAAGAAACTCAGGACCTTTCGGGCTTTCTGAAGAATTCAAGACATTTTTCAGGTTTTTTGAAAAACCCTCGGGGACTTTTTTTTTTTTTTTTTTTTTTTTTTTTTTCAAAAAAAAAAAGTTACGCACTGGTATTCCCCAGGCGGTTCCCATCCAAGAAAACCCACCCTGCTAGCTTCCGAGATCAACGAGATCGGGGGGTTTCCCCAAGGGGGTATGGCCGTAAGCAAAAAACTGCTGCCAAAATCGGGCTATTTAGCCCTTTAAAGTAAGTAAACAAAGAAAAATTTTTGAAAGAAACCAGAGCTCTTTCAGCTTTCTGAAGAATCTCAAGACTTTTTTTTTTTTTTTTTTTTTTTTTTTTTTTTTTTTTTCCAAAAAAAAAAAGCTACAGCCCCTGGTTTTCCCCAGGGGGTTTTCTCCCATCCAAGTACCCGGGACCCTGCTTAGCTTCCGGATCGACGAGATCGGGGGGTTTCCAAGGTGGTATGGCCGAAACGAAACTGCTGCCAAAATCGGGCTTTTAAACCATTATGAAGTAAACAAGAAAATTTTTAAAAGAAACTCAGAGACTCTTTCAGCTTTTTGAAGAATCTAGGGGACATTTTCAGGCTTTTTAAAAAAAAAACTTACAGCACCTGGAAATTCCCAGGCGGTCTCCCATCCAAGTCCCCCCGCCCCGGCAGTTTTCCGAGTCAACGAGAGGGGCGGTTTCCAAGGGGGTTATGGCCGAAGCGAAAACTGCTCCCAAAAATCGGCTTTTAAGACCTTTTAGTAAAGTAAACTAAAAAGAATTTTTGAAAGAAACTCAGACTCTTTCAGGCTTTCTGAAGAATCCGAGACTTTTTCGGTTTTTTGAAGAAGCTCAGGGACTCTTTTTTTTTTTTTTTTTTTTTTTTCAAAAAAAAAAAAGCTTACAGCACCTGGTATTCCCAGGCGGTCCCCCATCCAAAATAACCAGGCCCGCCCCCTGCTTAGCTTCCGAGATCAGCGAGATGGGCGGTTCCAAGGGGTATGGCCGTAAGCGAAAACTGCTGCCCAAAATCGGGCTTTTAGACCTTTTTGGGGAAGTAAACTAAGAAAATTTTTTGAAAGAAACCAGAACTTTTTCGGTTTTCTGAAAAAATCTCAGAGACATTTTCGGTTTTTTGAAAAGCTCAGGGACTCTTTTTTTTTTTTTTTTTTTTTTTCAAAAAAAAAAAAAGTTTACAGCACTGGTATTCCCAGGCGGTCTCCCTCCAAGTACCCGCCCCGCTTACTTCCGAGATCAATGAGATGGGCCCGGTTCCAAGGTGGTATGGCCTAAGGGAAAACTGCTGCCAAAATCAGGCTATTTAACTTGTAAAAAAATAAAAAGAAATTTTTGAAGAACTCAGAGACCTTTTTTCAGGCTTCGGAAGAATTCAAGACTTTTCGGGTTTTTTAAAGAACTCAGGGACTCTTTTTTTTTTTTTTTTTTTTTTTTCAAAAACAAAAAAGCTTCAGCACCTGGTATTCCCAGGCGGCCCTCCCTCCAAGTACTAACCGGCCCGACCCCGCTTACTTCCGAGATCAGACGAGATCGGGCGGTTCCAAGGGGGTAGGGCTTTAAGCGAAAACTGCGCCAAAATCGGGTATTTAGACCATTGTAAAGTAAACTAAAAAGATTTTTGAAAGAAACTCAGAAAACTTTTTCAGGCTTTCTGAAGAATCTCAAGACATTTTCGGGGTTTTTTGAAGAAGCTCGGGACTTTTTTTTTTTTTTTTTTTTTTTTTTCAAAACAAAAAAGCTTACAGCCCCTGAAATTCCCCAGGCGGTTCCCATCCAATACCCCCCCCTGCTTAGTTTCCGAGATCAGATGAATCGGGGCGTTCCAGGTGTATGGCCGAAAGGGGGGAAAACTGCCCCAAAAAATCGGGCTATTTAGCCCAATAGTGAATAAACTAAGAAGAATTTTTAAAAAGAAACTCAGAGACTTTTTCGGGCTTTTGAAAAAATTCAGAGACATTTTCAGGCTTTTTGAAAAACCCAGGGACTCTTTTTTTTTTTTTTTTTTTTTTTTCAAAAACAAAAAAAGCTTACAGCACCGGGTTTTCCCAGGCGGTCTCCCATCCAAGTCCCCCGACCCTCTTCCCCCGAGATCAAACAGATCGGGGGGTTCCAAGGTGTAGGGCCCGTAAGCGAAAACTGCTGCCAAAACGGTTTTTTAGACCATTAGGAAGTAAACAAAGAAGAATTTTTGAAAAAAATCAGAGACTCTTTCAGGCTTTTAAGAACTCAAGACATTTTCAGGCTTTTTGAAGAAGCTCGGGGGACTCTTTTTTTTTTTTTTTTTTTTTTTTTTTTTCAAAAAAAAAAAGCTTACAGCACCGGGTTTTCCCCCCAGGCGGTCTCCCATCCAAGTACAACCCAGGCCCGACCCTGCTTACTTCCAGATAGACAGACGGGGTTTTCCAAGGTGGTAGGCCGTAAGCGAAAACTGCTGCCAAATCGGCTATTTAGCCATTAGGAAGAAACAAAGAAGAATTTTTGAAAAAACTCAAGACCTTTCAGGCTTTCTGAAGAATCTCAAAATTTTCAGGCTTTTTTAAGAACCCAGGGACTCTTTTTTTTTTTTTTTTTTTTTCAAAAAAAAAAACTTACAGCACCGGGTATTCCCAGGCGGCTCCCACCAAGTACCCCCCCTGCTTAGCTTCCGAGATCAGATAGATCGGCTTTTCCCAAGGTGGTATGGCCGTAAGCGAAAAACTGGCCAAAATCAGCTATTTAGACCTTTAGGGGTTAAACAAAGAAAATTTTTGAAAGAAACCAGAGACTCTTTCAGGCTTTCGAAGAATTCAGAACTTTTTCGGGTTTTTTGAAAAAGTCAGGACTCTTTTTTTTTTTTTTTTTTTTTTTCAAAAACAAAAAGCTTACAGCACCGGGTATCCCAGGCGTCTCCCATCCAAGTACCCCCCCTGTTATTTCCGAATCAACGAGATGGGCGGTTCCAAGGTGGATGGCCGTAAGCGAAAACGCCCCAAAATCGGGGCATTTAGACCATTATGAAGAAAAACTAAGAAGAAATTTTGAAAGAAACCAGAGACTCTTTCAGGCTTTCTGAAGAATCCAGAGACTTTTTCAGGCTTTTTGAAGAAGCTCGGACTCTTTTTTTTTTTTTTTTTTTTTTTAAAAAACAAAAAAGCACAGCCCCTGGTATTCCCAGGCGTTCCCATCCAAGACCCGCCCTGCTTAGTTTCCGAGATCAGCAGAGGGGGCGGTTCCCAAGGGGGTAGGGGGCCTAAGCGAAAACGCTCCAAAAATTTCAGGCTATTTAGACCATTGTAAAATAAACTAAAAAATTTTTGGGAAAAAAAACTCAGAGACCTTTCAGGCTTTTGAAGAATTCAGAGACACAGGTTTTTGAAAAGCCGGGGACTTTTTTTTTTTTTTTTTTTTTTTTTTTTCAAAAAAAAAAAAAAGTTTTACGCACCGGGGTATTCCCATGCTCTCCCACCCAAAGTACCCGACCCTGCTTAGCTTCCGAGATCAACGGATCGGGCGGTTCCAAGGTGGTATGGCCGTAAGCAAAAACTGCTGCCAAAATCAGGGCTATTTAGACCATTAGTAAATAAACAAAGAAAGTTTTTGAAAAAAACTCAGAGACTTTTTCAGTTTTCTGAAGAATTCAGAGACATTTTCAGGTTTTTTGAGAAGCTCGGGGACTCTTTTTTTTTTTTTTTTTTTTTTTTCAAAACAAAAAAGCTTACAGAACCTGATTCCCAGGCGGTCTCCCATCCAAGTACCCGACCCTGCTTAGCTTCCAAAGGTTCAACGAGATCGGGCGGGTTTCCAAGGGGGTATGGCCGAAAGGGCGAAAACGCCCCCAAAAATCAGCTTTTTTAGACCATTAGTGAAGAAAAACAAAGAAGAATTTTTGAAAAAAACTCAAGACTTTTTAGGTTTTCTGAAAAATTTCCGAGACATTTTCAGGCTTTTTTGAAAGAACCGGGGCTCTTTTTTTTTTTTTTTTTTTTTCAAAAACAAAAAAGCTTACAGCACCTGGTACCCCAGGCGGCCCTCCCACCCAAAGAATCCCACCCTGCTTAGCTTCCGAGATCAAAAATCGGGGGGGTTCCCCAAGGGGGGTAGGGCCCAAAGCGAAAACTTCGCCAAAAATCAGGTATTTAGACCATAGGGAAAGTAAATAAGAAAAATTTTTGAAAGAAAACTCAGAACTCTTTTCGGGCTTTCTGAAAATTCAGAGACATTTTCGGGCTTTTGAAAAAGTCGGGGACTCTTTTTTTTTTTTTTTTTTTTTTTTTCAAAAACAAAAAAATTTACAGCACCTGGTATTTCCCGGGCGGTCTCCCACCAAGTCCCGCCCCTGCTTAGCTCCGAGATCAGACGGATCGGGGGGTTCCAAGGGGAAGGCCGTAAGCAAAACTGCGCCAAAATCAGGCTATTTAGACCTTTAGTGAAGAAATAAAAGAATTTTTGAAAGAAACTCAGAGACTTTTTCGGGCTTTCTGAAGAATCTCAAAGACATTTTCAGGTTTTTTTGAAAAAGCCAGGGACTCTTTTTTTTTTTTTTTTTTTTTTCAAAAAAAAAAAAGTTACAGCACCGGGATTCCCGGGCGGCCCCTTCCCACCAAGTACTAACCGGGCCCGACCCTGCTTAGCTTCCGAGATCAGACGAGAGGGGGCGGTTCCAATGGGTATGGCCGTAAGCGAAAACTGCTCCCCAAAATCGGGCTATTTAGACCATTAGTAAAGTAAACTAAAAAGATTTTTTAAAAAAACTCAAGACTCTTTCAGGTTTTCTGAAGAATCCAAGACTTTTCAGGCTTTTGAAGAAGCTGGGGGACTCTTTTTTTTTTTTTTTTTTTTTTCAAAAACAAAAAAGTTACAGCACCTGGTATTCCCAGGCGGTCTCCCATCCAGTCCCCGACCCGCTTATTTCCGAGATCAGAGAGATGGGGCGGTCCTTTTTTTTTTTTTTTTTTTTTTTTTTATTATCAAAAAGTAACAAAAATAGTTTACATAACACAATTCGGAAATTATGATTCCAATCTTATAACCCAACCCCTATTTCATCTCACTATAAAGGAACCACAGGAAAAAAAATTTTTTAACTTTCCTAAAATTTTAAACCCCAAATTTTCCAAAAAAATTTTTTTAACCTTTTATTCAAACTTTCCCCTTTTCAAAATTTAAAAATTTAAAACCCTTCTTTTTTTTCTTATTTATAAGCCCACTTTTCTTCAACAAATGCCTTTTCAAATTCCTCTTTGCTCAAATATTTCCACATTAGATACACATTCTTTCTTACAACCTTGTAAAAAAATTCAATTACCCCACTTTCTTTCTTTCAAAATATCCCAAGTTCCTTCTCACCCATATTGCATATCTTCTGTTTAACATAAAATTCCAAAATTAACCCTTTTTCTTTGTGATTATACATTCCCCCGAATAAAAACAGTTTTTTCCATTCACCCCCTGTTACATCTTTTTCCCATTCCTCCTTTGACCACCTTTTTCAATTTTTCATGGAACATGAAGTCTTTTACATTCAAAGAATTAGCATCAAGTCTCGGCTCTGTTTTACTAAGTACTTTCCTTTTCACATTTTTGTTTATTTGAGGGATTACCCCCTTTGTGTATATCCTATTATTCTGACTTAAAGTCCAGATTCTCACAATCCATCCATTAAATTTTCACCTTTTTTTTCCAAAAATTGCTTCACATTCAAATCGGGAAATAGTTTTGCCCATACAGCTTCTGATCAGCATTTTTGATTCCTTTTTCACAACATCTTTTTTATCATTTTCACTTTATTCCAGACAAATACTTCTTATTATTATTTTCCATAATATACATTTCGGGAAATTTCCCCCAATTTCCATTTTTAACAGTCTCCTTCTCTATCCTTCCACCCACCCTTGGGGCAGGCTTATTTTAATATTTTCCCCCTCCCCGGCCCCCACTTTTGCTTGTTCAATCTCATCACCCCACCCCACCACACAGTCATATATGGCCCTTTTGGAAAAACCCCTTAAAAAAATTCATATGCCATACTTTGACTTTTCTAACACCCGCTTCATAAACAATCTATTGAAAACTTTTTTTCCCTCCTAACCCTAATTTTTGGATTCAAGAATTTTGGGTGATGATGAACTTGTTTTATATTCTACATTCATACCCACTTTCACTACATACTCACTCCAGCACTAAACATTTCCCTGATAAAATAATGGCACCTTTTTCAATCATTGGTTTTTTTTAAGGGCCCATGAAAAAACCCTTTCCCTCACCACATCCCCACTTTTTCTAATAATTTCTCAGAAAACCCTTCCTCCTACTCAAAATTTTATCATATAAATTTTTTTTTATCGTTTTCACTCTATTGCCTTTTTTTTAACTTCTAAATAAATCCTTCAGCCTCCCCCTTTAAAATCTGCTTTTTGTTTTTTTTTGTGATTTTTAAAACCCCTTTTACCTCCCCACAAAAAAATATTCCCTTTTCTTTTAATTCCTTAAACCCCAATTTGGTAGGTCTATTACCCCCATCACAAGTTCTTTGGTAAGCAATAATGATTACTACTACTACTTTCCCCTCTTAATCTTAATTCCCTTAGTCTCCAAAATTGTAAAATTTGTTTAATTTTTTTTAATATTCCTGCCCACGTAGCATCTCTAGCTTCTTTTACATTTACTCCTATTTTTACACCTAGAATCTTCACATACTCTTTCGTTATTTTAAAGGGAGTATCTGCCCTTTTTTATATCCACACCCCCCTAAACTCATTATTCGGATTTATTCTTTATTTTTGCACTGAGCTTTTTTCCCTTTATTTTCCCCATATGTTCCCTTATTTTTTTTATACTCTCTATTCCTTTTAACTGTAAATGGGGTTCTCTCATACTGATGAATTATCTCTTCCCCCATAGGGTATTTAAATTCCTTTTACTCTTTATCTCCTTTAACAGTGTTCCCCAAGGCTTCCTGTTAGGAGTAGTAATGCCGACAGGGACCCTTGCCTGACTGACCCCTCTAAAGGAAAAGAGCCCCTTTAACCCCCAAAATTTTCACACAACTCCTACATTATCATATACTAACTTTACCCACCTTAGAATCCTCCCCCCAAAATCCAAAATTTTCTCATTTTTTGCTCCATGAAGCTGTGCCTCCCTATCAAACGCCTTGTTTAAATCCACGAAAAACCCAAACCCCCCCCCCCTCCTTTCCATGCTTCTACTACATCTCTTATTGCTTTTTTGGTCTGTGATATCTCTCCCTTTATGCTGTATTTGATTTGGTGTATTATTGTCCCTACTACCTTTTTTATTCATTGCAAATACTTTTTTTAAAATTTTATAGTCTGTGTTTAAAAGATCAAGGGCTATAATTTTTCCAATTTAAAGTGGACCCCCCTTTATTTTTGTACAAGATGGTGTTTACTCCTAAACCCATTTTTTTGGGGCATTTCCCCTCTCCTTCCCCATACTCAATACACTTCCGCATATTGGTCTATAATATCAACAAAAGTCTTAAAAAATTTCAGTGTTAATCCGTCTGAAACCCCGGGCTTTTATTGGGTTTTGTTTGCTCTATTGTTTCTTTTTTTTTCTTAAATCCTTTATCTTTTTCACACATACTTTTATCCTTTTCTTTTAAAAACCCAGCCTTACTTTTAAAAAACCTCATCACACTGTCCTGTTTTACACCCTTCTTTCTTAAAAAATTTTCCTTTTAAAACGACTCTATACTCTTTTATTTCCCACATAATCAGCTACTTTTACCCCTTTTTCCCTTTCCAACCAAAAATATGATTTTTCTTCTGCTTTTTTTTCTCTAAGTTCAGAAAGAACTTTTACTCCTTTCTCTTCTAAAGCATTTTTGGGCCCCCTACCCTTTACTATTCCCCTTTTTTTTCTTTTTTCATTTTCCCCTTATCTTGCTTTTTATCTTAAAAAAAACATTCTTTTCCATGCTTAGGATCCCTATCATTTCTCTGCTTCCTTCTTCAATCTTTTTCCCATTCCCTTCTACTTACTCCTTCATGAAATCCCTTTGTTTTGAATAAAAAACTTCTTTTTTTTAATTTTTGTTTTCTTTTTTTTCCCACCATTCACACACATTTCATCAAACAAGGGGTTTTTCCATTTAAACCTTTACTTTTCCCTGATATTTTTTTATATGCCTTTTCCTTTAGCAGAGATGCATTCAAACACCACACTCCCCCCCTCTCTCTTCCATATTTTACCCCCAACCTTAAACTGTCATAGCGGGTGGTCACTTATTCCTAAAAACTTAATTTCACTTTTTCACGTATCCTAACATTTCCCTTTAATTAAACTAAATCTTTTTGGGCTTTGTTTCAAACTCCCCATACCTTTTTGCCTTTAAGAAAACTCTCTTTGTAAGGATTCCCCTCTCTCCAAGCATCCCAAAATATATCCCCGTCTCATCCATTTATTTAAATATTTTCCCAGACACATCTGATTTTAAAAATTTTCACTACTTGTCATTAGTCTGTACACCCAAAAATTGAATTTTCCCATTTCTATAAATTTCCCTTTTCATAACGCTTAATTTTTTTGAAGACTTCTTTCTTTCAGTTTCACATTAGGTGCATAAATATTTCAACCTAAATAGCTCATTTTGAAACATAAAATCTATTCTAACAATTTCCTTTACCATCCTTAAAATTTGCGGGACATTAACACTTATCCCTCTTTCATCAAATCGCCACGCCGCAAAGTTTTGATTTCCCATGGGTTTAAAAAAAATACACTTCCCACAATTTTTTTTTAAATTTCCCAAATATTTTCCCTCCAATGATCTCTTGTAAACAATTTTGTTGCTTTAAGCATTCCCTTTACCCTTTTCAAACTTGTTTACATCTCTTAGTCCATTGGGTTAAGCATGCAATGTTCATAACACCACACAAAATATTTTAGTTTTTAAAGGGAAACTCAAACTCATTCAGTAAATCCCAAATTTCCTTTCTTTTTTGGGAGATGCTCCCCCCTTCCCCTTTTCTTTCTTTTCTTCTTTATGCTCTTTTCCTCACTTTGGGCCATTTCCCTCCCCCACGTTTTAATGCTGGGGTTCTCTGACATTTCCTTTTTCTTTTCCCCCCCCTTTCATCCTTTTCATTCTACTTTTTTTTACCTTTTCTTTTACCATCACCTTTTTTAATCTCTCCATCACTTCTTCGTTCTCCCGTTCTTCATATTTTAGCTTTTCCGTCTCTTAATTTTTCTCTTCATCTAGTTCCTGAACTTTATTTTTTTTCCTCTCTCTCTCTGCCCTAGTTTGAGATCGCTTCCCTCGACCACCTCTCTCTCCGGGACTCCCGTTTTCCTTTTTTCCCTTTTTTTAGACCAGGTTCCAGTTTACCTCTTTTCCGCCGCACACCTTCCTCCTCCTCACTTTTCCCCCCCTACCCCCGTAAAGTCCGATGACCTCCTTCGATGTCCCTTCCTTTTTCCCCACCTCCCCCGGTGTTTCGCACCACACAGTCCCCCCCAAAACCCCATCTCACACTCCTTGCAATTCCCCCCCTTAACTCCCCTGCATAGTGTCCTTGCTTGTTTGCACTTGAAGCACTTGAAGCTTTTGGGAGTCTCTCACATGTCCCCCCGGGTTTAAAGCACAAGCGACATACTTTCACCTGTCTATCAGAATGACTCTGAAAATGCTCTGTACCCCCATTGTGTCAAAATTTTTGGGTATGGCAAAAATTTGACCGTATCTTTTAAAATTGACTTTTAAAATCTGGTTCCCTCCGTATACATCCTGGCCAATTCTCCTCTTTTTTCTTGAGACACCGTCACCCCCCATTCCGTTAGCTTTTTCCAATTTTTTCCTCATCCCGGATGTAAGAGGCAGACCCAGGAATGAAACACCTCCTGTGCTGTTTATTTCTTTCGCCCCTGATTTTACTCTTTTTTTTTTTTAAACCCTCCCAAAATTTTTCTTTTCCTTTCCCTCCCTTGTTAGTTATATTCCCCTTTGGATTTTTTTACCGCACCCATGCCACTCCCAATCCTCTCTTACTTTTTTTCACAGTTCCTCAGGTTTTTCTGTCCTCTCCCTCTATCTCACCAGCACTGTTAGTTCTTCCATAATTTTCCCTTTTCTTTGTTTATCTTCACCGCCTTTTTACTCACATTCCCCTTTTCCACTCCTCTTCCCTTTTCCTGTTGTCACTTGCTTCACGCCCTTCACTTGCCCGAAGTATTAAACCCCAAACAGCAAAAACCGCCGTTTGGGGGGTAAATAATCCAGAATTACAATCCTTTTTTGTTAAAAGGTTGTTTTTTTGCACAAAACCAAAAACTTCCAAACAAACACTCTCCCCAAAGTGTTCCTTTACTGACTCAACCACTTCCCCCTTCCACTAGGGGGGGTTCCCCAAGGGGGTTTGGGGAAGCAAAAAAGCTGGGCCCAAAAACAGGTATTTAGACCATTGGGAAGTAAAAAAAGAAAATTTTTTAAAGAAACTCAAGGGCTCTTTCAGGCTTTCTAAAAATCCAGAGAATTTTCGGCTTTTTGAAGAAGCCAGGGATTTTTTTTTTTTTTTTTTTTTTTTTTTTCAAAACAAAAAAGCTTACAGCACCTGGTATTCCCCGGCGGGGCTCCCATCCAAGTACCCGACCCTGCTTTGCTTCGAGACAGACAGACGGGGCGGTTCCAAGGGGGTATGGCCCTAAGCGAAAACCCGGGTGCCCAAAAACAGGTATTTGACCATTAGTGAATAAAAATAGAAGAATTTTTGAAAGAACTCAGGGAAATCTTTTAGGCTTTCTGAAGAATCTCGAGACATTTTCAGGCTTTTTGAAGAAGCCAGGGCTTTTTTTTTTTTTTTTTTTTTTTCAAAAAAAAAAAAAGCTTACAGACCCGGTATTCCCCGGCGGTCTCCCCTCCAAATACAACCCAGGCCCCACCCCTTTCTTACTTCCGAGACAGACGGATCGGGGGGTTCCCAAGTGGATGGGGTAAGCGAAAACTGCTGCCAAAATCAGGGGATTTTTGAAACCCTTAGTGAAGAAAAAAAAGAAAAATTTTTTAAAGAAACCAGAGACCTTTCAGGCTTTCGAAGAATCTCAAGACATTTTAGGCTTTTGAAGAAGCTCAGGGAACTTTTTTTTTTTTTTTTTTTTTTTTCAAAAAAAAAAAAGCTTACAGCCCTGTATTCCAGGGTCTCCCCTCCCAAGTACCCGACCCCCGCTTAGCTTCCGAGATCAGACGGATCGGCGGTTCCCAAAGGGGGTAGGCCGTAACGAAAACCCGCTGCCAAAAAACAGGCATTTAGCCCATTGTGAAGTAAATAAGAAGAATTTTTTAAAAAAACTCAGAGACTCTTTCAGGCTTTCTGAAAAATTTCCAGAGACATTTTAGGCTTTTTGGAAGAAGCTCAAGGACTTTTTTTTTTTTTTTTTTTTTTTTTTCAAAACAAAAAACTTACAGCACCTGGGATTCCCCCGGGGGTCTCCCCCTCCCAAATACTAACCGGGCCCGACCCCGCTTAGCTTCCCAGATCGACGAGAAATTTTTTTTTTTTTTTTTTTTTTTTTTTTTTTTTTAAAATTAATTTCAATTAAAAAAATTCTTCATTTAAAAAAAAAACAAGGACAAAAACACATATAATAACAAAAACTGGAAAAAAAAAAAGAAAATAAAAAAATAAAAAAAAAATACAAGCACAAACATCTTTACACATTTTCAGGCAAAAAAAATTTTAAAACCATTTTCCTGTTTCAACAATATAAAGGGATTATTTCTTATTACACATTCTTCAAATATTTCCATTTTCTCATTTATTTTAAAAAAATATATAAAACTTTTAATTCATCACTTAAAATCTGCTTAAAAACACACATATTGGGGAAATTCTTTTTCTTTTTGTTTCTTAGATTCCTTCTTCTCCATATTGCAAATCTTTCAATGTTAGCATGAAAATTTAAAAGCAATTATTTTTTGATTTCCATTAAAACCAAATAAAAATGTTGTTTCCCATTCTTCTAGAATTATTCTTTTATCAAATAAAAAATCCCTATTACTTTTTTAAAAAATTTTATAAAACCATTTTAACTTTTTTTCAATTCACAAACAAATGCATCACCCTTCTTTTTTTTCCCTACATACTTTACATTTTTCATCTTGGATCAGCCCTAATTTTAAATAAAATCATGTCTGTCTTTAACAATTGTGTCTTAATAAATAATCAAAATTTCCAAAATGGACTTTTTTAAAATTAATTTCTCACTTTTTCCATAGTTGATGCATCAAAATTTTAAACAGTTTTCCCCAATACCAATTGCTTTTGGTATTTTAAAAACAGACTTCATAAACAACCTAAAAAATTTTTAAAGTACAATCATTAAAAGAAATATTTTCTCTTTTTTTTTTTAAAAAACATTCAAAAATTTTTATTCAATTTTTTTACTTCAAACTTTTGATCCCCTTTTTACTGGTAGGCTTCTTTTATTTTTAAATTTGCTCCCCTTTTTTCAAAAGCTTTTTTTTCTTATCTTCATTTTCTTTTAATGTGTCTATGATTGTTGTTAAAAGGGAAAAAACCTGGTTTTACCTCATATAAAATGTCTTTAAAATTGTTTTGTCCTGCTAAAACCAATTCTTATAAAAAAAAAGGGGTTTTCTGTTGATTTAATATGTTGATTTAAAAAAAAAGCGGTTGCTTCAATAGTTTTTCTCCCCCCTTTAAACACAATAACATTTTCTTTAAAAAACCCTTTCCTGCTTTTAAAACTTCTTTATAAAATTCCGGGATCCCCCCATCTATTTTCCTTAAAATCATCCATATAAAATCATCCCCCCCTTTTCCCCCAAATTATTTATATAAAAACTCATTATTTTTTTTTCCCAAAAAGAAACTCCTTTTTTTTAAAAACTTTTTTTAAGTCTTTTTTTCCAAACTTTGCTTTCTATCATTGGATTATCAGTCCCAAAAACCCCCTTTTCTACCTCCCCAATTATTGGTCATAAGCTATTTTAGCTGGTTTACCATCCCACATAAAATTTTGAATAAAGGTTTTTATTTTTTATTTTACCCATATGGCAACTAACCACTTAAAAATTTACCCCATCTTAAATAAAAAAAAAGAGTTTAAAACCAGTACTTTTCCCCTTTTATAAATAAAATTTTCTTTGTTTCCAAAAATTTAGTCTTTTTTTTTTTTCCCCCATGTCCTTCCCCCAAACCCGGTCTCTTGTTCTAATTTCATCTCTTCCAAGTGTTTTCCTAAAATCTTTTTTTATTCATCTGTTCTTTAAATTCCATTTTCTTCCTAAAGTGTCTACCTTCCCCAACTCATATTTCATCTTATCAATTTTTGCTTTAGCCCCTTTCCACCCCAATATTTTCCCAAAAATTAAAATTGCCTTTTCAATACTCTTAAAACTTTTAAAAACAAAGTGGTATCATCTGCATATTGAAAATTTTTGATGTACTTCCTCATTTCCCAAAAATTTTTCCTTTTTTTCTGTTTTTTTGTTATTTATTGCAAGTCCTAATGGCTCGGGAACTAAAATGTATAGTAGTGCTGATATGGGCATCCCTGCCTTATTGACCTTGAATCTTTAAAAAAATCTGTTAAAAAACCCATTTACTTTTTAAAACAACTTAAAAATCATTATAAAACATTTCTCTGGGGAATAAAAAATTTTCCCCCAAAACCAAATTTTTTCCAATAATCAAAAAAATATTTGTGCTCTACTCTATCAAAAGCCTTTTCCAGATCATACTTTTCAAAAATCCCTTTTTCCCCTTTTTTTTTTCATATACCCCATTAAAACTCAATACTTTTTACTAATCCGTATACACGATTTAAAAAAACCCTATGCTTATTTTTTTGTATAATTTTGGAATCACTTTTTTTAGTCTATTTGCCAAAATCTTGCCAGTATTTTGTAATCATATTTAACATGCTCAAGGTCTTAATTTTTAAGCTCTTCCTTTCCCCTTTTTTTTTAAATTACTTAATTTTTTCCTTTTTCATACTTTCACTTAACTTTTCTGTTTAAAAAAATCAATAAATAAAAACCTGCAAAAAAGGGTTAAAACATTCTTAAAAGCCTTATAAAATTCAAAGGTAACCCCTGGCCTGAACTTTTCCCATTTTCAACGATCTAAGCTTCATCTATTTCTTCTTCTTTTTTATTTCCTTTCACAAAATTTTCTTATCATCTTCATTTACTTTTGTTTCAATTTGATTCAATAAAAAAAATCTTTTATCTTCCTCATTTATTACTTCTTTTTTAAAAAAAATAGCATAAAAATCCCTACTTCATATAAATACCTTTTTTTTTTCTTTTACAACCTTTTCCCTTTTTTTGAAAAAAACTTTTTTTTTCATTTCTGCCTTTTTTTTCTTTTTTTTTTTTCCCAAATCATAAAAAAAATTTGACTCCCCTTTTTCCTTCTACTGTATTTTTTCGCTCTGTTCTATTTTACTCCCATGCCTTTGCCTCTTCAACTTTTTCAATTTTTTTTCTTCTAAAAACACATTTTATCCCCACCACCTTTTCCCTTTTGACACTTTTTTCATTTTTCTTCCCCCCTTTCCTTTTTTTAATAAAATTTCTTTACTTTTCTTTATTCTTTGCATTTTTTTTGAAATTTTTCAATAGATAGTTTTTTTTTAAAAAAACTATTTTTTAAAAATTTTCCCCCAAAACACTTTTTTCTTCTTCATACAGGACATACAATGCTATTTTTTATACAATTTTTTACTTCCATTTATAAATGATTTTTTTTAAAATTCCGTATTAAAAAACCCCCCCCCGGTCCCTCTCTACACCATATAATCAATGATAACATTTTAAAAAATCATGATCCTTTTCCCCTAACATTTATGAAATACTTTTTTTAACGAAACTTCCCCAAAGTTTGTTTCATAATACCAAATAATTTTACTTTGGTTTTAAAACTTTGTTTTCCCCTTTGCCTTCTTGAATATTCTCTTTTTTTACTCGTTTCTTTCCCCCCAAAATCTAAAACTGTTTTTTTTCCATAACTTTCTTTTAAATTTTTTCCCCAACAATCGCCTATACACCCTGTAATCCCCCACTATTTGTTCTAAAACAGTATTAAAATCACCCAAATTTGAATCGGATATTTTAGTTTCTTTTGAAAATCCATTTCTTTAAAAAAAGTAGCACTTCTATATCTTCATTTGGTGCAGAAAATTAATATTTTTATTTTTTTTCTTTTTTTCCTTTAACCTTTAAACCCCCAATGTCCCTTTCCTATATGTCATAAAATAGAAAACTGTTGTTTTTGTTATTGTACCCCTTCTTATTAAAATTTCTACTCCCTTTTTTTCCCTTTTTTGGGTCATTATTTAAAAAAAATCCCCATCCCCCTTTTCTTTTAAATCATTCGTTTTTTTCATCATCCATCCTTCTCTTGTATACAATTATGTCTTTTTCTTTGTCAAGGATTAATATTTTCAAATTTTGTATAGTTGACAATCCCCCCTTTCATTGATTGAAAATATGCCACTTGACTCATATACAAAATAAAAGTAAAAAAGAAAAAAAACAAACAAAGAAACACATCACTTTGGGTTCGTCTCTTTCAAAACCCCATTCCTGATCCAGTCATTTTAGCCTTTTTTTTTTCTTTTTTTTCTTTAGATTTCTTCTTATTCTTTGTTTTTCCATCACCTTCTCAAAGTTAATTTGTGCTTTTTTTTTAATTTTTTTCCCCCACTCAAAAAGTTTTTCTTCACACTTTTTAAACCCCTTTTTACCAATAGTTTTTTGCTTAGGGCTCTTACCTCTCTATGTTTGTACTGTCCTTTGCTCCTCAATTTTCATCTTCTTTGTTTTTTCCTCCATCCCCGTTTTAACTTTATCTGCAATTATTTGTAGTTCTTACGTTTCTGTCTCTTTTTCTCCGTCCCCTTCGTCTTTACTTCCTCCTTCTTCTTCTTTTCTCGTAATCCTTTATTAATCCCCGTGTTTTTTGTAGTCCTTTCTTCATCACCTTTTTCCACATTTTTCCCCCTCGTTGAGTGTCTCCCCTCTCCATTTCCTCCTTTCCTCTTCGTAGTTTCACATTGCACCTGAGAAATCCTTTTTTTCCCCCCCCCTTTTGGGAAACCCGGGGCTTTGGGAGTCCCGCGCATAATGCCCCTTTTCCCCCGGGATTCTCTGCAAATCATTGTGGACAGTCCTTCTTTTCATGATCCACACTTGCACATATTCTGACTCTTCACCTGGGGATCATGAATCACCCTGAAAAAAATGCCACCTTCCCCCGTTTCAAATCTTGTTTATATGGGAGTGACACCACGTCTTTGGGAAAAAAAAACTCTTATGAATCTTGTTTTCCCTCCGCCCCATTGTCCCAGGGGGAATACCTCCTCCATGGAAGTATCGGTTTTAACCCCCCCCTTGTCATTTTTGAAAACACCTCATCATTTTTTAGTTTGGCAATTGTAAAAAAGATACCCTCCTTTCCGTTGCACAAAGTTTTGTTATTTCACAAAATTGTCCATTTTTTTGTATTCCATCCATTAATTGTTCACAGTCTTCTTCTTTCTCCAATGTAGTTCATATTCAAAAATTTATTTTTTTCCTTAATCCCTATAGTTTGCCCATTCCCCGTTTTGTCCTCCCCCAGCTTTAATTATCTCTAACTTATTTTCGGGTTTTTTTTACATTCATTGTCAGCGTAGTTTCCCTTTTTTTCTCTCTGAAACTCCCTTTTCCCCTCAATTTATTTACAATTTCTTTTTGATTGTTTTTTTTTCCCCTTTTCAACATTTTACTCATCCTTTTCTTTTCCTTGCACTTTGTTGTTCGTCCTTTTCCCTTTTAATCATTTCATTTCCTTTTTTCTTCTTTCCTTAAAACCCCAAAAGCCCATGTTTCGTTTCTCTTTTTCTTTTTCCTTTTCCTTTTCTTTGTTCCTTTCAGGTAATCTTATCCTCAGTCTCTTGGCTAATTCCGGTTTTTGTTCCATTCCGTAGTACAGTCATTTTGAAAAAAAAAAAAAAAAAAAAAAAAAAAAAAAAAAAAAAATAAAAAAAAAAAAAGAAAAAAAAAAGAAAAAGAAAAAAAAAAAAACTCAGACAGAAAAAAAAAAAACCTGTCTGAGGTTTAACAAAACTAAAAATTTAATGAAAACTTTCAAGTACTTAAACAGTTATCAAATGAAATAACAATAAAGAAACCAAATAAAGATATAGGAGAGCCTTTCTCTCCACAAACTGCCACACTCACACTTCCTGGATCGTATCCATATCGGGCTGAGGTTCCAAGGTGGTATGGCCGTAAGCGGAAAAACTGCTGCACAATCTCAGGCTATTTTGACCTTAGTGAAGTAATACTAAGAAGAATTTTTGAAAAAGAGAAACTCAGAGGACTCTTTCAGGGCTTTCTGAAGATATCTCAGAGGACATTTTTCAGAGCTTTTTTGAGAAGCCTTCAGGGGTACTCGCTTTTTTTGTTGTTTTTTTTTTTTTTTCAAAAACAAAAAAGCTTACATGCACTCCTGGTTATTCCCAGGACGGTTGCCCAGATCCAAGTACCCCCCCCCGGACCCTCTGCTTAGCTTCGAGATCAGATGAGATCGGGCAGTGGTGGTTCCATGTGGTCGAATGTGGACCGTGTTAAGCGGAAAACTGCTGCCAATAATCAGGTATTTACGACCATTAGTGAAGTAAACTAAAGAGAATTTTGAAATGAGATCAGAGATCTCTTTCTAGGCCTTTCTGAAGAATCTCAGAGACATTTTTTAGGCTTTGTGAAGAGCTCAGGGACTCTTTTTTTTTTGTTTTTTTTTTTTCGTCAAAAACAAATAAAGCTTTACAAGCACTGGTATTCCAGGCTTCGGTCCCCCATCCAATGATAAGCGAACCCTGACTTAGCTTCCGAGATCAGACGAGAGATCGCGGCGGTTCCAAGGTGGTGTGGCCGTAAAGCGAAAAACTGCTGCATAAAATCAGGCTATTTAGACCATTAGTGAAGGTAAAACTAAGAAGAATTTTTTGAAGAAACTCAGAGACTCTTTCAGGCTTTCTGAAGAATCTCAGAGACATTTTCAGGCTTTTTGAAGAAGCTCAGGGACTCTTTTTTTTTTTTTTTTTTTTTTTTCAAAACAAAAAGCTTACAGCACCTGGTATTCCCAGGCGGTCTCCCATCCAAGTTACACCGACCCTGCTTAGCTTCCGAGATCAGACGAGATCGGGCGGGTTCCAAGGTGGTATGGCCGTAAGCGAAAACTGCTGCCAAAATCAGGCTATTTGACATTAGTGAAGTAAACTAAGAAGAATTTTTGAAAGAAACTCAGAGACTCTTTCAGGCTTTCTGAAGAATCTCAGAGACATTTTCAGGCTTTTTGAAGAAGCTCAGGGACTCTTTTTTTTTTTTTTTTTTTTTTTTCAAAAACAAAAAAGCTTACAGCACCTGGTATTCCCAGGCGGTCTCCCATCCAAGTCTAACCAGGCCGACCTGCTTAGCTTCCGAGATCAGACGAGATCGGGCGGTTCCAAGGTGGTATGGCCGTAAGCGAAAACTGCTGCCAAAATCAGGCTATTTAGACCATTAGTGAAGTAAACTAAGAAGAATTTTTGAAAGAAACTCAGAGACTCTTTCAGGCTTTCTGAAGAATCTCAGAGACTTTTTCAGGCTTTTTGAAGAAGCTCAGGGACTCTTTTTTTTTTTTTTTTTTTTTTTTTTCAAAAAACAAAAAAGCTTACAGCACCTGGTATTCCCAGGCGGTCTCCATCCAAGTACCCGACCCTGCTTAGCTTCCGAGATCAGACGAGATCGGGCGGTTCCAAGGTGGTATGGCCGTAAGCGAAAACTGCTGCCAAAATCAGGCTATTTAGACCATTAGTGAAGTAAACTAAGAAAATTTTTGAAAAAACTCAGAGACTCTTTCAGGCTTTCTGAAGAATCTCAGAGACATTTTCAGGCTTTTTGAAGAAGCTCAGGGACTCTTTTT
>JAZAVI010001018.1:0-35488 GCA_036326025.1 Chrosomus eos | reverse complement strand
CGGGCAGAGGAGGGTGGCGTTGTGGGGGTCCACGGCCGGGCCCCTGGTTCCCTGAGGCGGGCAGAGGGTGGACCGTGGTACACCCCCATGCCCGGGGTCCTGGGTCCCCGAGTCGGGATGAACCGGAGAAGCGAACAGCCCGGCCAAAACCAAAGTCGATTTTGGGTTACCAGTGGCCCGGTTCTCTGTAGGTGAGGGGTGACTGGGACAGTAATGACTGGGCTTAAGTGTGGGACCCCCGGGTTCAGCCGGTGCTCGGATGAGGGTGGAGGCCGGGGCTGTGCAAGCAGCTCTGGTTCTCCGAGTCGGGCAGAGGGGGTGGCGTGGTGGGAGTCCACGGCCGGGTCCCTGGTTCATTTGACGCGTTAGGAGGGTGGACTGCGGTGCTCCCCCACGCCCAAAGTCCTGGTTCCCCGAGTCGGGTAAACGGCGGGAGTAAACTGTGACTCTCTTAAGGGAGGGACAAGTTTTTACACCCAGAAAGTTTGCCCAGAGGGCGAGGGTGCCATTCCTACTTATTTGACTTCATGACTCGAGATGGATTGAAATTGATCTAAAAGCAGGTCAACGTGCTGTCTTCTTTTATGTTGCAAGTGACATTCACGTTGTTATATTAAAATGACTTCCTCGCTGTTTATAATCGCTCAGAATATTTTGTGATTATTATTTTTTTCCTTTTGCTAGTCTTATCATGGTCCACAATACTTTTTGTTAACACATCGTGCTTTTATATGTTCACACAGTAAATGACTCATCCAAACCCGCAACAGTTCAATGTCCTTTCCTTTAGTCCCGAAATTCACCTAAACGTCCAAACTAAACGACAGTTCCTTTGTCCTTTCCCATGATGATCGCGAAAGAGCATATAATCCCAAGGCCGATGCCAGTCAATGTTCCCCTGACGTAGCAACGAAGATTAGTCCACAGAAAAAAAAAAGTCTCAATAACTCCGATGAATGAAATCCAGCCAGCTGTCTGGGAAAGTTCACTTGACGCGTCCTCAAACTGGCAACGCGCTCAACTCCTCGCCCACTACAAACAATGTTTACATCATATTCAGTTCGTTTTTCCAGTCAAACCTTCCTTTTCTTTTACTACCCAAAAGAAAACAGTTTTCTTTCACGAGTCGAATGACACACTCTGTACGGCCGCCATTTCCGGTCGCATACCCCTTCCTTTTCTTCAGCCCGTCCCTAGTCATATACCAATTTTGGGGTGCGCGGTAATCGAAGATAACAGGTGTATCAGCTGACCAGTACCCTCATACAACACCCATTTTATACAATCACACACAGTGAAAATAAACATGATAAATGCATATACATAAATACATATACATATACCTCCAATATTATATGAAACCCACAGACCTATATGTAATCAATTAAATACTTAAACTCTGGATTAGTCTAAGTAATGATACCTTAACTAATGTGGCAGTGTCACACATGTAAATCCTTAAAAGGGGAATTTATTCCTACCTCATTAGAATTTCCAGAATTTATGAATATGAACACTTCTAAATGTTATTGCTGGACACTCATACTTCTATTTTACATCATTCAGCACAGTGAAACTCAAACATCCAACAGGAAGAAACACATTTTTGAGTGGAGGGGCTCTAAGTAAATGAAGTTCAAATGTAAATGTATTTCAATAAAAAAAAGCATCAACCAGGTTTGTCTCATGTGTATGTTAATGTGGAATCAAATAAAAAATGATATATATATTTAATTGATGATACTAATTTCCTTTCCAATAATTATGTAAGTTTGAGTTGGTCAAATGTAAATCAATTTCATTTATTTAATGTAGTTATTTTATTTCAGCTCATTTGATAAAAGTTAGTAAAGCTAAGTCAATTACATACTGTTGTAAGTATTTGATGAAAAAATAAGTTAGCCTCACTCGTTTATATTCTTTTGCATCTATTTGATACAAATGAGTTAGGGTAACTGATTTACATTCTGTTGAATGGATGTACTCAGTTTGAGTTGGGGCTACATATATTTATTGGATGGAAATCCTGCCCACAACTTAATTGAGTTCATCCAATGAATAAATCTTTTTTTTTTTTTTTTGAGTGTACAGGTCTGGAACAACATGAGGGTATTTCTTCTGTTGAACAAACAGTTGACAGCACCCATTGACTTCCATAGTATTTTTTCCTACTAGGTAAGTCAATGGGTTCTGTCAACTGTTTGTGCAACAGAAGAAAGAAACTAATACAGGTTTGGAACAACATGAGGGTGAGTAAATGATGAAAGAATTTTCATTTTTGGGTAAATTATCCCTACAAATATGATCGATTCCATGTAAACTAAAAGGTGAAGGTTTGTTTTATCATAAGAAATGTGTTACATGTGTATATCTTCACAATGTATATTTAAAAGGTTTACTTTACTTTAAAAAGCTTTTTTTTATATTCTTTATTAATATTTATATTCTTACTTAATGTTCTATTCTATGTAACTAAATAAAGTGATAATTTGTTTTATCATTAAAAAGTGTCCTATTATTTATACGTATACATGTTGAAAAAGGCAACTTTTGAATAATTACATCAAATCAAACTTGTCATCATCATTGTAAAATAACAATTGCATAATTATGATGCTATTTATATTAAATAATGAACATCCATAGTAAACTTATATATATTCTTTATCTAAAATTGGGGTACATAGAAAAATACAACATCACAATACATCATAATATTAGTTGTATACAGTGTAGAACAAAGCAATCACTATGCAATACTTAAAAGTTACTTTAAGTTATTTTAAAAAAACCTATAAATTCAAGTAAATTAGTAACAGGAAACATTTACATTTTCCAAAGTAATATGGCATAATCAGTTGAAATACAATTATTTAAGCTGAATGAATGACATCATTGTTGTCAGAATTTGTGATATCACTGACCTGAGATAAACTTACTCTCGTGACATAATTAAAACGTGATCAATCGGGCTCATATTAAAATTCACTATTGTACAGTGCATGACCCAGAACAGAATCAAACTTGTTAATGCATCAATATTATAACAAAATGTTTACTCAGTGAACAATGCATCATGCTTCATAAGAGCAATACATGGAGTTATTCACAACATAAGCCCTACTCTTCTGCACAATGGTAACGATCAAAACTTCAACAAAATAGAAACTCTTTCAAACGTCAAACATAACTGAACATTAACAGATGTTTCCCTTTACTCAGAAACATAAAATAACACTTAATTTCAACATTCACTCTCTATTTCCAGCCATGAGCAAAGCATGCTGGGAACTAACAATAGTGTCTCTAAATAAAACTGAATAATTGAGCTAATTCTCTTGAAATAAATAGGTAGACATTTCTCCTTCATTTTATCAGTTTAATCGGTTCCTCAATTCAAGCCTCAAAATTGTGTATGTTTATTTAAAGGTGCTCTAAGCGATGTCACACGTTTTTTAGGCCAAAACGTTTTTTGTCACATACAGCAAACATCTCCTCACTAACCTCTAGCTGCTGTCCCCTGAACACACTGTAAAAAGACGCGGTCTCTGCAGAAACCCCAGACTCCACAAACGGCAACAAAAACAAACTGCAGCGACCCGCTCCATGAAACATAACAAACTGTTCCAGCCAATAACCGACAAGAAGGGTTTGGGGGGTTAGTGCGCGGATGAGGAGGAGGGAGGGTCTAGCTAGCCTCCGTTTTGTTTGACAATACTTTAAACCAGGGGTCGGCAACATTTTCTGGCCCGCCGGATTATTTTGGAATTCCGTTTTTTTTTTATCAGCCTTTTTTTATTTTACAATAACGGTTTACAAACAGGCGCCATGTAACATTCGTTCAATAGGTTTTTTTTTTTCAAAGTAAAAACAAAAATAAAAAAACAACATGTTTTTCCATTATTTCCTGAACTAAAATAAATAAAAAAAAACGAACAACACTCGTTTTCCGATTTTGTGATTATGCGCTCAGATCAAAAATAGAAAGAATGAATAACGGGTATAGACAAATTTTAATTTTGAATCTTAATTTAACACCTTTACGTCAGACTGTCTAACATGTCTAACTTTACTGTCTAACATCAGACATATACGAATGAAATCATTTTAAACAGATCAAGTACTATTGTGGTAACAGATTACAGCCATTTTAATGAGGGTGTGAATAGCAATCATGCTATCCTGTATAAGTCTCATTCGCTTACAGTCCGACTTTTGAACTTTTTTCATTATTATTTATTCGGGTATAACACACTGATAAATAATATGTATTACCTGATAAAAATATATTTGCACTAAATGCTGCACAAAACTATTCCACTACTTGAGATAAGCCGTAGCCGCGCGCCTACATCTGACAATTTGCGTGCTTCCTCAGCGATGAAGTTCCACATTTGCGGCTATCCAACAAAAAAATGCATGCAGCAAGTCTTTCACAATATTTTCTTCAGATAACTCCAAATTTCTCCCACACACTGGACTTGATTTTTGATGACTTTTGTCGACAACTTTACAATCCCCACTACTAGCTATTCTTTTCTTCAACTCCTCAGCATCCATCTCGATAACTGCAGATCGCGGCATCGCGCGCGCGCGGTTATGAGGAATTTTTAAAAGTGAAAGTAGTAACGTTATAGGTCCTGGGAGGGCGTGGCGCGTGGGCACAAATAAACTGATGTAGATTTTTAATTATTTTATCAACTTGAAATACAGCCATATTTTAGTAGATGTGTTCCTAAAAGTATGCATATTTTACATTTACATCAGATTTTTTTAAACTTGGTTACCCGTTGCTTGAGTGATTTGAGTGATAAGCTTTGCCCTATTTAATTTATGTTATTAAGTTGGCTTGAGAAAGCCAACTTACTGAAATCCTATTTACACTTATTATTATTATTGTTCTTACTCAAAAAAATTCTATATCTAACTCGTCCTAGAGCTTTAACTCTACAAACTCCAAACTCAGGTCAGACCTTCAAACTGTTCTGACTTAGTGTGCTCTATCTTTTCAGACTGTTTTGACTTTCAGATTTCTTAATAATTAATATTAAAAACCATAAAAATCCCATTGACTTTCATTGCAACCAGAGCCATATAAAGAGAGAGTTACGACAACTCCATTGACTCTAATGGAACGTTTTTTTTACAGCAATGGCGGCTCGTGGAGCCTCTCAATAGTTCCCGGAAGTAGCAGCAAACACAACGCCGCGCCGTAGAGATGCAGCAGAACAAACCGTTTGCGACGCACTTATAAAAGGTGAGACGTTTAAAGAATAATATGATCTTATTCTGTATATTATCAGTACATCTAAATAAAAATAACTTGTTAATTAAAACCTTATAGTTGAGTATTACTCATTAAATTAGGAGATAAGGGATGTTATCGGATAACTAATAGATTAGGCAAGGTTGGAGCTGGATAAAGTTAGTAACGAACACCCTATTAATTGTAAAATCTGTTCTCTTGATTCAGTTTCATCCATCGTTTTTGAAATTATAGAAACGGAGTCTAAACATATGTTTTGCAGGGTGAGGTAAGTTGCATATTAGTTCAATATAACGTTTGACCACGTGTGACAGGAAGTGGTAAACATGAGGATATCAAGTTTGTTCCCTATTACATGTATTAAATAATACAATTCCTTAATAATAAAGTGCACCCTATTGATATAATTTTGTGTTTATTGAGTTTGCAAAACATATGGGTGGAGTGTTTTTAGGCATTGTGATTCAATTGACTATGAACAGTTACCTGTCTATATTTCAGCTCAGCTGAATTTTGGATTTATGTCAACAACAACAAAAAACTCTTAAAATAGGGGAGCAGTTTTGAAAAAGGAAGCATACAAGGCTTAATGGGGAATCATACTAAACACCAGAACTGTATTATATAACACTACTTTATTATAGAAGTAATCATAACTTGACATGTATTTTATATATATGCACTGGGCGCTGGTAGATGGAGGATTAGTGATGCCACAGGACTGTTCTGTGATGGAGCATCAGTGATGATGCAGGTCAGGAGTGCTGCGGGGACCATGGTGAGAATGAAAACAAAAGGTATGTTTCAAATAAGCCAGCAATAAAGTATTGTGCTAAATGTGTATTGTACTGCTGTTTTATATAAGGAATCATACTAAATTAAATATGACATGTATATCATAAGTGATAATTTAAGGAATCATACTGCAGTGAGGACCAATGATGAGAGGCTGTGGGTTATTGATGTTGGCTGGGTGCTGGTAGGTGGAGGAGCAGTGATGTTGGCTGAGTGCTGGTAGGTGGATGATTAGTGTTGGCTGAGTGCTGGTAGGTGGATGATTAGTGTTGGCTGAGTGCTGGTAGGTGGATGATTAGTGTTGGCTGAGTGCTGGTAGGTGGATGATTAGTGTTGGCTGAGTGCTGGTAGGTGGATGATTAGTGTTGGCTGAGTGCTGGTAGGTGGAGGAGCAGTGGTGTTGGCTGAGTGCTGGTAGGTGGATGATTAGTGTTGGCTGAGTGCTGGTAGGTGGATGATTAGTGTTGGCTGAGTGCTGGTAGGTGGAGGAGCAGTGGTGTTGGCTGAGTGCTGGTAGGTGGATGATTAGTGTTGGCTGAGTGCTGGTAGGTGGATGATTAGTGTTGGCTGAGTGCTGGTAGGTGGAGGAGCAGTGGTGTTGGCTGAGTGCTGGTAGGTGGATGATTAGTGTTGGCTGAGTGCTGGTAGGTGGATGATTAGTGTTGGCTGAGTGCTGGTAGGTGGAGGAGCAGTGGTGTTGGCTGAGTACTGGTAGGTGGATGATTAGTGTTGGCTGAGTGCTGGTAGGTGGAGGAGCAGTGGTGTTGGCTCAGTGCTGGTAGGTGGAGGAGCAGTGGTGTTGGCTGAGTGCTGGTAGGTGGAGGAGCAGTGGTGTTGGCTGAGTGCTGGTAGGTGGAGGAGCAGTGGTGTTGGCTGAGTGCTGGTAGGTGGAGGAGCAGTGGTGTTGGCTGAGTGCTGGTAGGTGGAGGAGCAGTGGTGTTGGCTGAGTGCTGGTAGGTGGATGAGCAGTGATGTTGGCTGGGTGCTGGACTGGTAGGTGGATGATTAGTGTTGGCTGAGTGCTGGTAGGTGGAGGAGCAGTGGTGTTGGCTGAGTGCTGGTAGGTGGATGAGCAGTGATGTTGGCTGGGTGCTGGACTGGTAGGTGGATGATTAGTGTTGGCTGAGTGCTGGTAGGTGGAGGAGCAGTGGTGTTGGCTGAGTGCTGGTAGGTGGAGGAGCAGTGGTGTTGGCTGAGTGCTGGTAGGTGGATGATTAGTGTTGGCTGAGTGCTGGTAGGTGGATGATTAGTGTTGGCTGAGTGCTGGTAGGTGGAGGAGCAGTGGTGTTGGCTGAGTGCTGGTAGGTGGATGATTAGTGTTGGCTGAGTGCTGGTAGGTGGATGATTAGTGTTGGCTGAGTGCTGGTAGGTGGAGGAGCAGTGGTGTTGGCTGAGTACTGGTAGGTGGATGATTAGTGTTGGCTGAGTGCTGGTAGGTGGAGGAGCAGTGGTGTTGGCTCAGTGCTGGTAGGTGGAGGAGCAGTGGTGTTGGCTGAGTGCTGGTAGGTGGAGGAGCAGTGGTGTTGGCTGAGTGCTGGTAGGTGGAGGAGCAGTGGTGTTGGCTGAGTGCTGGTAGGTGGAGGAGCAGTGGTGTTGGCTGAGTGCTGGTAGGTGGAGGAGCAGTGGTGTTGGCTGAGTGCTGGTAGGTGGATGAGCAGTGATGTTGGCTGGGTGCTGGACTGGTAGGTGGATGATTAGTGTTGGCTGAGTGCTGGTAGGTGGAGGAGCAGTGGTGTTGGCTGAGTGCTGGTAGGTGGATGAGCAGTGATGTTGGCTGGGTGCTGGACTGGTAGGTGGATGATTAGTGTTGGCTGAGTGCTGGTAGGTGGAGGAGCAGTGGTGTTGGCTGAGTGCTGGTAGGTGGAGGAGCAGTGGTGTTGGCTGAGTGCTGGTAGGTGGATGAGCAGTGATGTTGGCTGGGTGCTGGACTGGTAGGTGGATGATTAGTGTTGGCTGAGTGCTGGTAGGTGGAGGAGCAGTGGTGTTGGCTGAGTGCTGGTAGGTGGATGATTAGTGTTGGCTGAGTGCTGGTAGGTGGAGGAGCAGTGGTGTTGGCTGAGTGCTGGTAGGTGGAGGAGCAGTGGTGTTGGCTGAGTGCTGGTAGGTGGAGGAGCAGTGGTGTTGGCTGAGTGCTGGTAGGTGGATGAGCAGTGATGTTGGCTGGGTGCTGGACTGGTAGGTGGATGATTAGTGTTGGCTGAGTGCTGGTTGGTGGAGGAGCAGTGATGTTGGCTGGGTGTTGGACTGGTAGGTGGATGATTAGTGTTGGCTGAGTGCTGGTAGGTGTAGGAGCTGTTTGCTGGTTGTTGGATGTTGAAGCTTGGCTACTATTGGTCCTTTTCATCTTTTTAGATTGGCTCTTGCTTCCAAGATGTCCATCGTTTAAGTGTTGTTTTTTTCTGTCATTCCGTATTTTTTTAGCCTCAATCCTCAACCTCAGCCGTATAAATCTTTTGGAGATTTCTCTTCTACTCCACAGCATGATGTAAGCCTGCTGGAGAGTGACTGAGCTTCTTTCTCCAAGACATCCACTGCATTGGGGAGCTCCATGAGGTAGGAAGTAGTCTTGGTCCTAAATAGTTTCTCAATTTGTTGGGTGAAGTCATAGGCTTCTTGGGATGGACGACAAAGAGCACCTGCCTTGAACTCTTTTAAGTTTACTAAGATGCTGTTATCTCCAGCAGGATTGTCATCAGTGTGCCATATTGCAGTTTTGCATTTTTCACAGATGCTGGCAAATCTGATTAATTTGTGGACAATGTAGCCTGCAAGATTGAAGAGAATACATTTCTCAGTTTTGGTGAGGTCGGGTGCTGTTCTCTTCTCCTCTATCAGCTGTTCCACTCTGACTGATGGAGTGACATTTTGTTTCACTGTGTCCAGGAAGTCTGCCAAAAAGCTACTGTCATCTTCCTGGTAGCTCCCAGACCTGATGGTGGTGAGGAACTGCCCTACTGATATAATTCTCAGTGCATGATGGAATTCCACTGGAGTTGGTATGGGATTTTTAGACCTCACACAGCTGAATGTATTTTCAAGGCAGTCTTGTGTGAACCTTGAAGTTAACACAAACCTGTGTCCTCGTGTCAGCATCTCTTCCTGTATCCCCCAAACTGATTTTGTTGCCATTATCACCCCTTTTTGAACAGGCTTCCAAACTCCCTTAAGACCAATCTTCATCCCATGGAACAGATGGATGATATCCTGTAGGAAGATGATGGCCTTTTCATACTCCTCTATCTTGACCCTGCTCAGTGCTGTAATTGGATGGCGAGATGACATTAGATCAAACCAATGATCCACTTGCTCCAGGAACCATGCTGTAGTCAGGTAGGAGAGAGGGCGGTTTTCTTGCTGCACCATATACTTCAGCCCAGCACTTGTTGCCTTACTAAAAACATTAAGAGCAGGACCAACCTTCATTTTTTCAAAGTGGCTTGGCTCTATGGCTGCAACTGATAGATGGGGAGCCAATTTTAATGCCATCCCTTCTTGAAAGGACAATAAGTCCTTAATAGGGACCACTGAAACCTCGTTGGAAGGGAGGTTCTCTTTGTTAACCACATTCTCTGGAATTGTTAACACCTGTCCACGGACAAGGGCACTTTTTAGATTTTTTATCAGATGTGGGACATCAGGCATGAAATAGAGATTCCTATCTGGTGTTGTTGGATGTGGCACAGATGTTTTGGTGTGATCGACCCCAAAGGATTTCCACATGGCCTGGTTAGGGCTACCCATATCGGTGGTGACAGCAAGCACATGTAGCCCTATGGATGCTGCCCTCTCTATTATTTCGGTAATTATTGGCTTGTACTCTGCTCCATTGGTAGAATTACCACTGTAATGATATGCCACTACTTGTTTCCACCGAGTGGTGTTTCCAGCCAACATAAACACACAAGCATGTGTTGCTACTCCTGTGTGACCGGGCAAAGTGACATCACCATAGAGTTTGCCTGTGATCATGTGCAGCTCCACACTTGGAGTGATTGCCATTTCATCCAAGGACAGCACACACTCCCTTTCAAGGTCTGTCAATCCATCTACCTTCAGTTTTAAAAAATCAAATACCTCTGTCAACACACCGGGCTCAAATTTGACACATTCCATCCTTCTTTGCAGGGTTCTGATTGCTGGCATGGGAGTCTGCAATTCCTGTAGGGTCTTGTAACCAGTTGGACCGGCTGCAAAGCGAATTTTCAATGCCTTCTTAATTGTGTCATTGCTCCATTTCATCCCTTTTGTGGTTCGTCTCCCTAATGCCATAATTTGGTCTTTTGATAAAATTTGTTTGTCCCTAATTTTAATTGTTTTCTTGAGAGCTGTATTTTCCTTCTTTATTTTTCTTAGTGCTGCCTTTGCATTTTTTTATATTTTTTCTTGTCTCTTTAATTTTTTTAATAGACCCAGGTAACTGGCTGATGGCTCACTGGTATGCTGACTGGCTGCTGGCTGACTGGGTAGTGTCACCTGTCCCTGTCTCTCCTCTCTAGCCATGTCCTCTATTTCCTCACTGTAACTTTCCCTTCTCTGAGTGTCCTCATCCTTTTTTTCCTCAACCTTTGAAACTGATAGAGGCAGAATACATGGTATTGCTAATTTTGAGTATTGAAAATATCACATAACTTCAAAATTAAAAATATTACTTCAAATAGTACAAGGTTGTACTTATATATGTCACCTGTAATACTATAGCTGTGATCAGCAGCGATGTGCTGTATGTTTACAGGTCTAGGGGTGCATCGTGGTGCAGGGGCCCT
Organism: Chrosomus eos; assembly: GCA_036326025.1. NCBI lineage: Eukaryota > Metazoa > Chordata > Actinopteri > Cypriniformes > Leuciscidae > Chrosomus > Chrosomus eos. The sequence goes on along the minus strand of JAZAVI010001018.1, from coordinate 24,664 downwards.
CCTCTTTTTGACCACAGGACGATGCACAAAGATGGTGGGAATAGCATCTGGTCTCAGCCTACTCTTGAATTTTTTTGTCATGACAAATTGGTTTGCCTCAAAATGTGCCTGCAGAGTGATTTGAGTTTAGTTTCCACACACAACTTTGTCTACCCACATACTGTACATATCCCATGATAGTTAAAGGCACAGTTATAGGTAACACTGATAACTCCCTGCAATGTGACTGCACCATGAGATTTAGCTCCCTGGGTTTTGCAAGGCTCTGCTTGGTCCTTGTTTTTTCTAGTAAAAAAAAATCCCATTGGGATATTTCCATGTGAAAAAGTGCAAATAAGTGTATAATTACCTCACATATTTTTTTGTTGTTGTAATTTTTATTTATATTTAGATTGCTCCTGCTGACTTGAGCCAACCATTTTTTTCTCCTCTCCATGTCAGTGGGGAAGCCATACATTCGTACACCTTTCTCCGAGCGATTGGAGCATCCCCATGCAGCACAGCAAACCATAGTGAAGACTATGCAACGACAACATGAAAGAAAGGACACATACAAAATGCTTGGCATGCTATTTAATTTATTAGAAATGTATTCATGAATTGCTGTAAATAGTCATTGCATTTTTTTGAATAATAAAAAAAAATATCGTAATATATTACAATTCAAAATAACTGTTTTTCTATTTTAAAATGTAATTTACTTCTGTGATGCTGAATTTTCAGCCTCATTACTTTTGAACAGCAGTTTATATACGAGTATGCCTAAGTTGTTTTAAAGCTGAATATATTGTGTATATGAATAAGTATTGTAAGAATTATATTAGATATATGATATTTATAATACATAATTATATTACTATATATGGAATTGTAAACAATAAGCTTCATTTCACTAAATTTTACATTTACGTTACTGCTGCTAATAGTTAATAGTTCATTGACCCATTGTGCGGTGCGAGCTGGAAATCACCTGTCACCAGCCTGTCTCTGTAGCCTACTATCTGAAAAGTCATAAATATGACATTAGTTACCTTGAGATTAGTGTTGTTTTTGGCGGCCTGTTTTAATTTTAGTTTTAGTCTAGTCTTTGTGTCAAGCTGTCATTTTAGTTTTTATTAGTTTTAGTCACGTTCATACTCTTTTTAGTCTAGTCTAGTTTTAGTCGACGAAAACTGATGACATTTTAGTCTAGTTTTAGTCGACGAAAGACATAGTCTAGTTTTAGTCAATGAAATTTGTATTTTAGTCTCTTTTTAGTAATGCAATTCTATTTAACCCAGTCAATATGTATACCTAGTAGTAGACGAAACCAACATTTTCTTTTAGCCAAACCCATTTCAAAAAATCTTATCATATTATTTTTAGTCTATCTTATTATATTATTGTTACCTTATAGACTCAAGAATGCTATTCCAGACACAGAAGACGCTCTGATATGAATTTAGAACATATTTATTTTACCAACCAAACATGTTGCCTTCACACGATGACATTAAAGTTTTTCCAAATGTCATTTCTTCTTTTTCTTCCAAAGACGAATCCCTTTCTCTGTTGTAAAGACTTTAGGCGGGATCTAATCCTTGGGGAATTTGCATATCATAATTAATAACTGGTAATTAATAATTATTCATACATGTTTGGATTAGATCAGTCTTACATGTTAATAAATCTCCCTCTAAAGGAGAATGTCATTTTACCTGGATGTATACATGCAATCCTTTCATTTTAACAAGTTGATTGCAGTTAATTACACAGATCACGTCTTACAAAGCAGGCAAAATTAATTTAGCTCAATTGTCAGAATAATATTGTGGGGGTTCCCCAATATTATCTTACTTTATAGGATTGCAGGAAACGCAATTCTCTGGCCAGAAGAATTGGGCTTCCTGCCCCATAATAAGTACTCTTTAAAATATTAATTATTGAAATAATTAATTAATTCGTAAAGCTTGTAGCATAAGATCTTTGGCACTTAAGGGATTTGAGAATGAGCAAAGAGATTGAATCAATCAGTCAAGTGAATATAATGATTTAATAAAGGCATGTCTACTTATATATATTTACTACGTTACAGGAATACATGTATTTACAAACATTAACACGAACGAAACACATTAAGACATTGATGAACGAGAAATGCGTAAAGTTTGGGCAATGGATGACTTACACGCGTTAGCGAGTAAGAGAGAGAGAGAGAGAGAGAGAGAGAGAGAGAGAGAGTGAGAGAGAGAGAACATTGGCATACTTCCTCCTAAGACATTCACCTTTCTGATTACAACACGAAACATCATCTTAATGCTCCTTAGAAGCGTTATAAAGAGATACTTGCACAAGTTATGGGTCTCGCTGTGTTGTCGCATTCCTGAAGGCCTGTCCCGGCCGCGTGCGTGAGCGGAGTCCTTTGTGTGTGTAAGCGTCACGTGTTGTCTCTGGGCGCTCGTGTTGCGCGGCGGTTTAAAGTCTTTGAGTAGCATTACCAATGAAAGTAGCTCGGCTACGTTTGTTTCGCTCCGTGGAAGTAAACAGATTCGACTATGGAAAACAAAACTTTGACTAACAAAGAAAAATCTCCGAAGGGAGATCCCAGAGAAGCGCGTGGGCATCTCTCAGTACGACGCGTCACGTGGTTACGTGCGCGTGCTTCTCCTTCAGAGAGAGAGAGAGCGTTTGTTACAGTGTCCCTTGTAGTTGGATTTGCTGAAGAGATATGTCACGCGGGGTTCTTTTCACTCGTCGATCGGAATTAAACCTGGGGACTTATCTTAAAAACACAAACTAAACTAGAACACATAAAAGAAAGGCGAAAAAGCTCGCCAGGAGGCGAGACGTTACATGACATGACACGCGGACATGGACGTAAGAGAGTGGGCGGAGCTGCGCTCCTACATTTATCACATCGGCGAAGTCCAGCCTCTTCCCATTGACTCGGCCAATCAAGAGGCTGAAACTCACAGGCGGGATTTCTGGTTTTATTACCCTTTGTCTTGTCGAGATCGACTTTGCATGTTTTATGACGGTCCCGTAAAATGCGTTCAATTTTACTCCAGAGATGATAAAACATCGTAACACACATCCTATGGTTTGTACACATACAGATATGGTTTGGTCAGATTAAGAGGATTCTAAAGATATGAAGAACAACATAAGTTGGATAATACTGCAAAGTTATACATTAAAAGGCATACTTTCCAAGCATTTGTAGTTATTTTAGGACTACGGTACGGTCGCAGATAACCATGGAATCTGGGTAACAGACACACATATAAGCATATCAAAATATATCTCAATAAAGTCTTTATATGATGACGTTAGAGGTTTGTGTGTGTGTGTGTGTGGCTCCAGGAATCAAGTCCCTGCACATTCTTTTGAGTCATAAATCGGTAATAGGAAACTAAACTCAAGCAGTGTTAGCTGGCTTTGGGGGAAGCTTCATGGCTTGTGTGTGTGTGTGTGTGGAATGTGTTTGTGTGTGTGTGTTACATTCAGGCTTTCTGGGCCTGAAGGCTTTGGGACTTTAGCAAGGAGGTATTTAATTATCCAGATTCACCCAAATACGCTACATTTCCCCTTTTCGTCGGATGATGTCCCCGTGTGTTGGACATCATATGACGACAAATCATCACCATTGGCGGATGGCAGGTGAATCATGATGATTGGGTAGGAGGTGCTGTTAGGCTGAGGCTGAGGGCTCAGCTTGATAAAGTTCGACGCAGCCTCCAGCGTGGTACCCTCTTCCTGAGGGTCCCGTGGGCTTGGCTGTAGATGTTCGCATCTCGTTGAGCCTCCTGTGCAGGATGACTGTCGAGTGTCAGGGTGTAGTTGATAGATGTAATGTCAATTAGCTGGGATCCCCCTTTTGCAAACCACAATTCCCTTCCTGGAGCTAGGGTGAGAGTGTGGTTCTTGAAGAAGGATGGGGCTTTTTGGTACTTGGATGCGCTGCTCTGGCTGAGCAAGGTGACACAGATCACTTACAATCTCTGCTTGGGTCTCGGTGACTTGAGTGCGAGGCTTGGCTTTAGCAGGGCAGCTTGTGCCACTGATCTGCAGCCCGCAGGTTCCGTCAGGGTTGTCTCTGAGGAAAGATTTGTTAGGGCAGGGATAGCAAATGTCTTTGGTCAATGTGCACATGTGTGGATTCGGAGCTGGGGACAGCTTGGTGTCGCTGTCATGCAAGGCAATCACGTACGGCATGCGGATCTTGATGTGAGTGCTGCCTTTCAAAATCTGACATGGACAATGTTCTTGAGCCGGTGGATTCGGCTTGACTATGATGGGTAAGTTCAGGGGAACGTCCCATTTTCCTTGCTTGTGGTGATGCAAAGTGGGATGGCACTACCCATGAGAGTAGGCAAGGTGTATTTTTAAAGAGTCAGTTGGCGTGGTGATGGCGGACGCCAGCACGGTTTGCATGAGGCCTAAGGGTATCAGGTGCGGTGGGATTCTACCCATGGCGAGGCTGTCGATGGAGGAGTTCACCCCCCTTAGCAGGTTTGTCATCAGGGCTGTTACCAGCTGATTTTGAGCAAAGTCATTATGGAAGACGGTAAACAGCTGTTTCATGGAGTTCACTGTCGGGGTCAGCAGAACGCTGTGAGTGTTGAAAGTTACCACAGTTCCCTATTGTCTTGTCGATGGGCTGCAGGGATGCACTCTGTTGTGAGTGGCTCTGTTCCCTGTGGAATCTCAGTCTGAATTTTGGCTGCATGCCGTCCGACGTTGGCGAGGTTTACTGCATTCATGCCGGACATACAAGTGTTAAACAGAGTTCTGACGGCAGTGCGGCGGCGGTTGTGGCCACCTGGCTCCGCTAGCGTGACAGTCATTTTCTCAAGTTGGTCGAGCATGTGTTCGACATCGGCCTCAGTGTGCGTGAGGGCCTCCTCTGTCCGTTGGCTGGAAGCACAGCAGCATCCTGGTAAAAGTGACAGGGAGAGAGAAAGAGAGAAAGGGAGGAAAAATTTCAGCGAACATCGTCCTTGGTTGGCTAGGACAGTCTTTTCGCTTTGAGGGCGCCAGTATGCCACTTGCTTCGGTGTTTTGCAAGTGTCTCTGGTGCTGCGGGTTGCAGCACATGGTGCGTCATGGGCATAGGGCATACATTGTGGCATTACCCCCCTTTTGCACTGTGGCAGAACAAGCTGTGGCGCGGTGATGGCATCAGGTGCAGAACGCTGAATGTTGTCCAGTGCACGCAGCATGTGCTTGTTGATGTAGGTTGTGTGGGGCCCGGTTGTCGGTGGGTGCACACGACTTTCGTGGGTGGTTGGAGGGGTATGAGAGGTGGTTTCTCATAGTGTCCATAGTTTTGTGATAGTCTTTGGTAAGCTGGAAGGTTAAGGTCAGGTGAAGCAGGGGCTCTGTGACATGTTGTCATACTTGTAGTGAGAGCCTAATGCATGACCCTAAAAGTTCAGAACCATGGTTTAACTGGTTCGCTAGGTATGTAGCTTAAAGCTAGGTGTTTCACATGTAGCTAGCTAGTGTTGTGGAAAAATTTTAATAGTCATTTATTCCTAATCTATTCAATGTGTAAAAGTATATGTGTGTACGTGCTTGTGCGTGACGTTTCAGGAATATATGGGACAGGACATCTCGACCTTAGGAATGGTCAGATTTGGCTGGTTTATTCCAGTACCAGTTTGTGTTATTAAGTAGAAACTGAACAGAAGTGGGGGCCTTATCTGGGTGGAAAAGTACAGCGGGTGAGAAGGAACCTTGAAAAGAGTATAAAAGCTGTCTCATGTCTTCCTGGTGCGCGTCACTCACTTCACAGAATGTAACGGCTGTGATGGCGACTGGGCCTTCTTGCAAGAATAAATATTTCTCTTTTTATTAATTTGACTCTGAGTGTCTCTTACGCAGTGATGATGTTTAACAGAAGTTTTTGCCACAACATTTGGTGTCAGAAGTGGGATTCCTTGGCAGTGCCTCCTGGACCTGAGAGCGGACGGTGTTTGGCCACCTGGACTGAGCAGTTCCAGCTCTACCTCGTAAGTTTCAGAGAGAGGGGCCGACCGCTATCAGGGCCAGGAGAAGCTCCACTGGAATCAGATGAAAACGAACCCGTGGCAACTCAAGACATCTCTGGTAAGAGACGGCTAAAATATTTTTCTTTTGGGCTAAAATATTTTTCAAAGTGAAACTGAACCATACTGGCTGAGGGCTGTTTCTGTGGTACGTAATCTGAGATTAATTGAGATCTATATATAGATCAAGAAATTTCAAACAGATACGAGGGAAAATAATCTGAGATTAATTGAGGTCTGTGACAGATCAAGAAATTTCAAGCAGATAAATAATCTGGGATTAATTGAGAACTGTGACAGATCAAGAGATTTCAAACAGATAGGTAACCTGAAAATGAGTTGTTCCACCACGGAGCAATTTGTTTTTAGGTGCTGAGGCTAATTAGGGGGAACCAGAACAATCGTAACAGATTTTTTTGGTAAACCATAGTTAGGAGGGCACTAATAGTGCAACCCGACCGATTTGGGTTAAAAGAAAAGAATCGGGTTTGTTGGGGACGCCTAACAGACTAAAGAAAACGCGCGTTGAAGAGAAATCCACAGAGAACAGAGAAGCAGCAGTATGGGGATGTCTCAAAAGCAAGCTTGCGAAATTTGGTATACCGGTTTTCTGTCAAATGAGATAAAATTAAGGGCAGAAATGTATGATATTGAGCGCCACAAGATTAAAGGTGGTGCGGGGAACAGTTGAACAGGGCAGTGAGAAATAAGTGTCTGCGTTCAACATGTGTGTAAAAATGTGAACAGATAATGAAATGTTGGCTTGAAGATAAAATGTCCAACTGCCAGGAGAAATAATGTTTTTACTTCTTCATCCAGTAAATGGATGCATGACATTAGATGTCTATAGAACTTAAAGTTATACGATAAGGATTGAAGTAGCAAGCAGCAATAAGGCTGTCTGTGTGAAATAGAGTGATAGAGTGATAGAAAAAGAGAGAACTGTAAGTGAGAAACTTGATGGAAGAGGGAAGTGAAAAACAAGAAGGTTGGTGTGTGAGAGATGTTTATGTGGGGATTGTGCAAACAATCATGTTCTGGTTAGATAATGAAGGAACTGGCATGTTTGAGAAAAGAAAGGAGAGGATACAGAATGAAAATGGCATGTAGGGGAAGATTGAGATGAAATATAGTAGAAAACTATATGTGATGAAAATAAAATGTCTGACAGAATTTATGGAAGTCAAATTAACTGTTTAATTGGTATGAAAATTCAGTTTTAGAATAAAATAAGGCATTGCAAAATGGGGAACAATTGTATATTTTAATGGTAAAATAATGCAATAATGCATATCCTGGTGTTTATGATTGCAGACAATGTCTGTATTTAATATCTGAGGAGTGACTGAGGGTTCGATCAAGGTCGAGAGTACAGGAGCAGTGTCTTCTTATTCAGCCCGGCTTTTTGGATGTTAGATATGCACTTGTTCTGTAATCAGTGTTGATGATAATAGCAAATTAGTAAAATGTAAAGACAGCTATGTCCAAAGATTCCGGAAATCAATAATGTATGTTGTGCCAGTAATAATGATGATTCGGCTATTGTTGTATCTGCCATTGGTGGACTGTAAAAGAATATGGAGCACTGCTTATCAGTGGCTCTGTTTGCATTCCTGAATGGAACACACTGGGTGTGCAGGGTGTGCAGTAAGTTAGAGCAGACAGAGAGCGTTTTAATTGTGGTCAACAGGACCATTTAACACGTAACTGTAAATGCCCACTGAGAGAGTGGTTGAAAATGTGATATTGACACATTTCTGGTAATAATGTGGGTTTGAAAGTAGATCAGTGTTTAAGTGAAGACGATATTAACATTTTCGTCAGAGAAAGAATAAGAGATAAAAACAAGGTCAAAAGATTGAAGTCTTAAAGTGAATCCTTTGAAAATATCTATAATTGTATTTTTTTTTTATACGTGAATTGATGAATACAGTTGGATGTAAAATTATGGATAATGACAACAAATGTGAGTTGCAGAAAGGAAAAAGTAACTAAAAGGATGATTGTGTTTTAATTAAACATTTTTAAAAGGGTTTAGATTATATAGAACTAGAATAATTAATTAAGATCAAATAAGCAGAGGCAGTAGGCTACTGAATTAACAGTTCCTAAAATGTAAAATGTAAAAGGCATCTGATTAAACAAACAGCTTGAAAACTGTTGACCATGAAAGAACTAGAAGCTGATGTTTTGCTTTTAAAAGATAAGTTTGTTAGGAGCTGTAATGAAACAGCTCGCTTATCTGAATCTGATGTCTGCTGTGGCTGTAAAAGGCCAGTACGACAGACACTCAATCTGAGTGGAGATCTGTAATGTCTAAATTCCCTGTATGGGCAAAAGACAACTATAAAATTATGTTTATTTGGAAACAAATGTCATTTCTGGCAAGGATGCCTTAAGCTGGGATAGTTAAAAGATTATAGATAAAAGTTTGATGATTAGAAGTTTATGAGAGAACAGTGTACCAATCCTGAGTGCCTCAGAGTCTCTCTCAGTCAATTTCAGCTAACAGGCTGTTATCTGACCCTGTGTCATAAGTAATAATAAGCTATTTATAGTAAAGCACAGTGTTTCAGTTGAAAAAATCAGACACAGAGATGTAAAAGAAATCATTGCCATTAAGAGGGCAATTTGTATTTGTGAATGTTTTAAAACTGAATGACTTTAAAGAAGTCTTTAAAATAATAATGCAGATCTTAAAAGATAGAAATAACATTTTTGATTATTTTATTTTAGGACCAGTAACTTCTTTGTCTTATCTTAAGTCTCCACCATTGAAACAGGCCCGATGGCTACGGCTACAGATGTACAGTAACAGTACACTGAATGTATGGTTGTGAACTAAATTCACTGAGGATAATCTAAGAAGCTAGGTTGATGATTTTAAGATGGTGATTAAATACTGCTGTTATTAACCTGTCTCCCTGTGAACACTATTAGGCAATCAGAATGGCTCTGGTGACTCTTGAACGTGCCTTTCCTAAGCTCCAGAAAGCAGCTGAGTTCTGTTAAAGGAAACTGATTGTGTGATGGGAGAGAGCGGTCACCAGTTTGTGAGCGGTACCAGTGTGTACGTGGCTACTCAATGACAGGATGATCTTCCTGGCCAGGGGACAGCCTTACGCAGGGGGTCACGGACATTGGGCACCTCAGGACGGGGGTGTGGTACATGCAAGAAAGGTATGAGAGTTGAGCGCTGACTACTGGAGGCCACCGGGGTCAGCAGAGCATTGAGAGGTGAGATGCGCTGTGACGAGTTGCGGCAGTCTGACCCAAGAGAATGTGAGTTCCTCTATACCACTTGCCAGAAGAAACCGCATAATCGTACGCTTGTTTTTCATTGTGACAAGTGTCTGCAATTAAGCCAGGGGGACAACACCCTGAAGAGAAAATTATAGATAAAGAGCTATGGGGGAGTTCAAGAGCCACCTGAAACATGAGGGGATTGCCATTATTTGTGATGGGAGACAGGAACAAAACTTTTTATGTATTGGCTGCCTCATGGGCAAGAATAAGAAAATTTATAGAAGTGTTGATTTTGAACTAATGTGTTTATAACATAGTTTTAACTCCTGAAGGTCGTTTGACATGGTGGAGGGCTAAAGATGAAGACAGCTTTTGATTTAAGAAAAGTCTGGATAACAAAATTTAATGGTAAAAGGTTAGTGATGAATTTAATATTACATTCTGTCTAAAATATACTCATAGAAGGCGTTGAAAATATTATTTGTTTATAGTGAGAGAGAGACTTCTCGAGTGGAGGAAGGCATGGTAAACTGTGTCTGTCTTTCTGTTGTCGGCCTGCTAGAGCAAGCTGAAGCAAAATAATGATAAGGAAAATTAAACAAAGCAACCCAGCTGACTTGTCTAAAAGTCTAATGAATAATGAACAGACATGCTTTGGAACTGGTTAAGAGACCATGTAAAATTAGGTAAAAGCTACAGAAAAATGCGAAGTTTAAAATCTTATTTAAAATTTAAATCTTTTTAGCAATAATATATAAAAGAAAGAGTTAATATTGAAAAAAGCGAACATTGAAAATGAGCATATGTGTATAGATATGTGTGTCTAGTATGAGTGTGTGTGATGGTGACAGCACTTTAGGTCTTGTATGTATTAGTTTGGGGTACTAATTTTCCGCCTGAATAGTGAGTATATTGTTTCATCATTACAGATGGGTTAAGCAAATGACAAATTTTAAAGAAAGCGATAATGGTGAGTGGATCCGACGAAAAGATAGGACGAGCTTTAAATTGATTGGTCATCAAGCTCTGTCTGGTATTAATTACTTTTGTCTTTTATGATGTTGATTTGAATTACGTTCTGGATCAGTTTAAGTATTTGCGTAAATTGGAATTGTGGAGTTGTAGATCACAATCTGGCATGGGCTGAGATAAATGAAAATGTTATAGATTTGATGGCAACAATAAAGTGACATATTGGCTAAGTCAAACATGAAATTATCAAGAGAGCCCTAAAAATTTAGGATTATTGTGGGCAGAAGGATGAGAATGTTATTTGACTGACATTGACCAAGTGACCAAGTCTGTGCAGCACGACCTGACTTGATAGAAACAATTGATGACTTTGAAAATGTTTGTAGATGACTGAACTAAGAGACCAAACAACAGGCCTGAAAAGCAGGATACGCTGTGAGACCAAGGGCCTTTGCCCTTCAAATACTTCGTTGAGCAGATGAGATTGTGGCTTTAAGTGAAGAATGTAATATTTTTGTTTCAAAGACGGCAAGAGATGTCTGGAGGAAATTTGTCTGAAGGACAACGTTTGGGTTAGTGTTGATGCAAACTTTATCAAAACACTATGTTAAATGTTATGTTAAATTGATGCTCGAGTTGTGTCGTGCATCAAGAGGGAGATGGTATAACAATTGCCAAATATGGTTTACTAAGGGACAATATATATGTGGGGAGGACACTGGGTCTAATTGGGTAAAGGCCGTCCCAAACAAAATTTGCTTTCTGTAAATGTATTTGCAGGACTTGTTTCAACAGGAAACGCCAGGGTATCGAAGGGGCCGGGAGAACAGTAGACAAAAGAAACTACGTGTAGTTTTACTATCTGAAAATAACCTCGACATTTTGTTTTCTTTCCAGAGAATGGAGCGGAGCACAACTTAAAATTTTCCTTTCACAGAATGTCAGATTGGATTGCAGCTAACAGAATGATTCTGTTCCAAAATGTATAAATATTGTGTTGTTGACATGAGCAAAGTGGGTTGAATGTTGATGTAATAGTTGAATGAGTTTCAGGTTGTTGGAGTGGCCAGATGTTGAGAATAAATTTGGAACTAATAATGTATATAATCAGTAAACAAATGGTGAAAATTCCACAGGTCACACCAGAAGGACGACCAGCAGCACTAACAAAACACTTAAGATCTCCATTCACAGGTGACAGAGGCTAGGTTGCAAGGATGGAGATTGCAACACCACCGTCCAAACATCTCACCTTAAACAACGCCAACGAGATTTGATTGGTCACTGATTAATTAGAAAGTATTTTAGGAAAATGAATGGATTGTTTGATTACTCTTTGGGGTTTCGGGGGTAGGATTGTCAATATTGTGTGTTTCCAGCTCAGTTAAATTGGTAAAATGACAGTTTTATCCAAATGATGATGACAATGACAAGAAATGTGATGAAGATGATTCTAGTAGTGGAAGCTACAGTGACATGTGTTAGACATTTGGTGTTTGTTTTTCTTTTCTTTTTCTTCTTCCTATGAATGTTTTTGTTATGAACAGATGGTTAAAAGCTGTGCTTATCCGCTATGTGATAAGGTACAAGGAGAGGGTTTTGAAATGAAGGGTTTTATTATACTTTTCTTATACTTTATATTTCGATGTAACCACTGTGGATTGATGATTTGTTGTTTTCCTAACTAGTCTGTACACTATTTCTTATTTAACTAAGGTGACTGAGGGTCAAGCTATGCTTGGGGTACAGCAGCAGTGTTTCTTTACTTGCTTGCTAATATTTAAGGGACTATCCTTACAAAACAGCCTAAGCTTTTTCTTTTCAAAATGTTATTTTCACAAATGTTTAAGAAGAGTGATCAGTTATGTGAAAACAGAGATGAAGAGTAGTGTGATGATATGACTTAAAATTTGTCTTTTTGTTTATTATTGTGATTATGGGTAATCAGAATGATAAAAAGTGGGGAGATTGTTGTGGAAAAATTTTAATAGTCATTTATTCCTAATCTATTCAATGTGTAAAAGTATATGTGTGTACGTGCTTGTGCGTGACGTTTCAGGAATATATGGGACAGGACATCTCGACCTTAGGAATGGTCAGATTTGGCTGGTTTATTCCAGTACCAGTTTGTGTTATTAAGTAGAAACTGAACAGAAGTGGGGGCCTTATCTGGGTGGAAAAGTACAGCGGGTGAGAAGGAACCTTGAAAAGAGTATAAAAGCTGTCTCATGTCTTCCTGGTGCGCGTCACTCACTTCACAGAATGTAACGGCTGTGATGGCGACTGGGCCTTCTTGCAAGAATAAATATTTCTCTTTTTATTAATTTGACTCTGAGTGTCTCTTACGCAGTGATGATGTTTAACAGAAGTTTTTGCCACAACACTAGTGAAGTGTGTCTTGTATCTTATCTTAGCTGTGGATGTTAGGAGGCTAAGAGGTGTGGTTCCGAGATTATTCCATGGAAAGGGCATAGCCGAGATGAAATAAATGCCTTAAGATGGTTCTTATGACTAAATTATTTCTCTGGACTTAACTAGTGGTTCACTACGGCTTGACGAAGTGAATGATGGGGAAAAAGGACAGCTTTCCTATTCAAATTATGCTTATTATCAATCCTCTGGACTATAGTTGTGCCCTAGTAAATTGTTGAAGTTACTTGTGTTGCAGGGTCACAAAAATGAGTACACTTGTTGAAAATAAAACAAAATCACAAATAAAGGTGTCTCTGTTTCCTTTCTGGGCCCTATGGGAAATGGAACCACATTTGAACAAGAGAGGAAATAAAATAAATTTTAAATCATATAGATGACCGAAAAGTAAAGGGAATAGCTGAGTGCTATTAATATCAAGGTCAAAGAATAAAATAAATTTTAAATCATAGAGGTGACCGAAAAGTAGGGGGAATAGCTGAGTGCTATTAATATCAAGGTCAAATAAAATAAAATGGAGAGAAAAAAAAAATTTAAAGAAGAGCCAAAAGAAAACAAAAATTAAAATTAAAAGCAAAAAGAAACAAAGTGATCAAAACAACGGGAATGATCTGAAGGCGAGAATAATCAGTGGCATTAGTGACTAAACTTTGGATTTGCCTGGGCCAACACTCCATAGTGGGTTACACGGTTGCGTGTTCGAGGCCACATCGTGTGTGTCCCATCAAAGGATTAGTCACCTGCCGATGAAGATGGCTATTGCTATATGAATTCTTCTCTAGCTACACAGTTTACATGTAGTTAACTTAAGTTTAATTAACAGGGTAAATGGTAAATGGTAAATGGACTGCATTTATATAGCGCTTTCATAGACCCAATGGCCACCAAAGCGCTTTACATTTTGCCTCTCATTCACCCATTCACTCACACATTCATACACCGACGGCGGTGTCAGCCGTACAAGGCGCCATCCAGCTCGTCGGGAGCAGTTGGGGTTAGGTGTCTTGCTCATGGACACCTCGACACTTGGTCAGGTGGAACCGGGGATCGAACCACCAACCTTTCGGTTTGTAGACAATCTACATGAACCACTGAGCCACTGCCGCCCCAGGGTATCTTCAAAGTTAGCCTTCGACGGTTAGCAAGGGCTATGCCTCAACTAGTAAAGGTGAACTTTAGCTAAGAAGAATTGCAAACACGGAACGTGAATGATTAGAAACCCTAACTGGTGTTAAGGAAAGTATTTTAGAATACTTTGCATTGTGTAAACACAAGCGGTGATTAAGGGCTTAAGTAAATTATGCTAACTGCTAATTGTAGAAGTTATTATTTAGCTTAGCCTAGGCTGGATGGATGTTAGGTTAGGTTAGCGTAGCGTAAGCTAGCTGGAGGCTAGGTTGGTTTAGCTTAGCGTAAGCTGGAAGGATGCTAAGTTAGCGTAGCCACCTAGGCTGGTTTGTTTACCAAGTGACATCACAAGTTAGCACTTCCTGTGACAAGTCGTTGTCATGGAAACTAGAGCATGTCAGACAATTCAAACAGTCCCTAAAGGCTGTCTGTACATTTTACATGAATTAGGCATGTTTAAACGGGTTAACAGGTAACCAGTTCTAGGACTCGGTGTTACATGAAGTAAAATGCAGATGTGTTTTGGCATTAGCTAATTTTACTCATGGAACTCTTCTCTTTATTTTAAGCAACTTATTCTATTTGTTTACTGAGTAAGGAAATAGATTTGCTGGGAGTCAAAGCTTGTCTAAGCATATATAGTTACGTCCCTCTTGTGCACTACTGCTGGCTTTTCAGCGATTAAAACAGTTTTGATCACTAGGTAGCTCTCTGTTTGTAGATGCAGCTAAAGTTTAGGTGAATTACATCAATCAAACAATAATTTGTAAGGCCTTTACATTTGTAGAAAGGGGAGCGTCGCCAAGATCTACCTAGATATAACTTTGTCCTGGGCTTTCTTTGTTAGACACAGGTTTAGTCATACTGCAATTTGGATTTCTTTTAAGCAAAGCAGAATAAACATCGGTACAGTTTACAGGCTGCTGAGATGAGGTTTCTTCATCAAACAGACTTACGCTTTACTGCTTAACATGCTAATTTTAGTTGGAAATTTAAGGCTATTTTACTTAAAGTAGGGATGTCAATTCCAGCAATCGTTTATCTGCATTTAGACCAGCCAGCGATCAAAAATGCGTACTGCACATTGTGTTTTAGTTGGATCGTAACGATTAAATGCACGCCCATAGGTTAACTGTAGCTTAAAGCTCAGGTGGTTTCACTCAACTCTGACGTCGCAGTGACGTATGCCCTATTTGGAGCTAGCGTTTACTGTAACCCTTCATTGTCATAGAAACTAATGTTTAGCAGTGTCATTTCAACCAGCATGTTGCAAATGCTTGGTTCGAAAGAGTCGTGCATAGTCTGTTGGCAGGTGAGGCTTACACGTCCATTCAAGATTTTCTTTAAGTCAGTAAAATTCTACTTTTACGAATGCAGAGTCTTGCAACTCTTTGCGCAGACCTTTTCATCTACTTTCCAAGATTTTCTTTAAGTCAGTAAAATTCTAATTTTACGAATGCAGAGTCTTGCAACTCTTTGAGCAGACATTTTCATCTACTTTTAAAAGTTCTATGTTCTATGCTGATCAGGGACCCTTTTAGCAGAGTCTTGCACTGTATTCGTGCAGTGTCTTCTGGTTTTGCAGTTCAAAGTCAGTGGGGTATAAGAGTTCGATCTTCACTCTTAGCTTTAGTACTGAGTCTTTCAAAGAGTTGAGCTGACATTAAAGTGAGGTCTGAGCCGGGTTTCAACCAGGGTTTCAAGGCTCACCTCATTGTCTAGAGTGATGGGTAGGTAAAGTTTCCGGGCCCACCCCCTTTTAGTCTTTTGGGGTTTTGGACTTAGCTGTGGGAAACTGTGCGGTTTCGCTCAGGCTGTGCAGCTGTCAGCTGTGGTGGCTGTGTGCTGCTGTCACTTTGTGATGTGACAGTTTGCTCTGTGTCTGTGGCTGACGAGCAGTGTTCTGTGTGCCTGTAGGTCTTACGCTCAGGTATAGGATGTAAAGCTCGTACCTCTTGAATTTTGGAAAGTCTTTTGTGAAGAAGCTTTTCAGCGATTTCAGGGTCTCGGCTTTCTCAGACGTGGCGGCACTGTGTTTGTCTGATGCGTGCTCAGACTTGGGCTTACCAGTGGCCTGGAACGGACTCGACTCTCTGTGGACAGGGCTATGGTGTTATGGGGCGCCCTCTGGAGGCATCTCTGAGTAGTGCTCAGAGACAGTAGATCGTGGGGTTTTTCAAAGTCTTTTCGGATTCTGGATCAGAGAATTCTTTAATGAAGGCCTGCCGCAGCGGCGGGTAGTCTATAAGAGTGTTTCAACTCTGTGGAACAATGTCAAGTTCGGCTTTGAGATCGTGTCTCTGTTGAGTAAGTTCATGGATTTCAGCTCGGCCCGTGTGTAAGTGGTTTCAAAGGCCTTGGCTTTAGTGTCTCTTTCTTTGAGTTCAGTCTCTGCTGAACGAGCTTGTGGATGGTAGCACGGGCCTCTTGCGAGTTTTTCTTTTTCAGGCCGTGGCTTTCGAGTCTCTTTAAGTTCGGCCTCTGCTCTTTGCAAAGGGGCTTCACTTTTGTCGGAGTTTCTCGTTGGGTTCCTCTCTGGTTCTTTTCTCTGACTGGTCTCTTCGGTCTGTGTGCCGATGAAGATCAGACAGGGCAGTTTGAAGTCTTTCCACTTCCTTCTGTAGCTCAGGGTCGTTGTCGTCCTTGGCTTGCATCCTTAGCGTTGCAACTTCGTGCTCCAGGGCTATGCGGGAGAGGTGCTGGTGCGATGAGCTGGCAAGTGAGGTTTTGGACGTGTCTGGCCGGTCTTTGTCGTGGGAGCTTTGGCTTGGTTTGTGCGCCATCAGCTTGTCCACGTCGCTCTTGGCTTTGGAGCTCTGAGTCACTGGCGACCTTGGGCAGGAATGGAGGTGTCATGAATCTCAGCCATGTGTCCAGGTTGTCCCAGCGGTTGTGGGACTGTAGGACCGGAACATACTGGTTTCGACTGTGGGCGAGAGGAACACAAACACACACAGAGAGACCAAGCAAGTTGTTCTACGTTTAACGAGCTATAATACGGGCTATGCCGCGTATGCAAATTGTGGTTAACTGATGCAGACAGTTAAATCATTCTGTGGGACAATTTGGTTAGGTCATCATGGGCCTGAATGAAATTTTAACAGGGCGATAGCTTAGGGGTCACCTGTTGATGCTAGCGGCTTGTTGTCTAATTATTATTCAGCGTTCCTTGTTGTCTCAGATAGGTTCTGTCTTCTAGGTGAACTGAAAAGAACAGAGCACGACAGAAAAGAGCAGTGGCAAGATAGCAGAGTTTGAAGTAACATGCAACCATCCAAGATGGGAAGGTCTGTAATGAAATGGCGTTAAGAGTACACAGGAAGTGTTACAGGGGAAGAGGAGGCCTAAGCCTGCGGTTTGTGGCTCGGAGAGGAGGAGGGAGCCAAACACTTCAATAACCGGGGGAATCTCTAGATTCTGTGGTCAATACTAAGTGGATGGGTTTAATACCATTTGTTTAGTTTGCCTGGGGTGGAATGAGGTCATGTGGGTTGGAGTCAGCATCGTGGTTGGTCTTTCTGTCGTCCCCAAACGCTTGACAGCAGTGTCCCGGGCCTTTCGTGTATCTGTACCGATGTGCTCCCTCTCACGCAACCTGACTTTGAATCACAACCGGCAGTGCCAAATTGGTGATGTCGTGTTGCGGGCCGCACTAACGGAGAGATACAGGAAAGTCCGAGACTCGCGCTCAGTCAGTGCTGGTGACGCAGGTCAGATGAACCAGCGTGCTGGACTCCAAGCAGGGATGACTGTCAAATCACCGCAGCTCTTTAGTGGTTTCTACATGTAAATACAGAACAGTGTGAAGCTTAACAGTGAATGAAAGCTTTCTTGTTTAAACTGAATTGAGTAATTATGTATGTAGAAAATAGAAGCAAAGGTTTTTCTAAATAATGGTAAAAAGGAAATTATGAAAATGATGTTAATTATCAAAATAACTTAACCCAAAAAAAAAAATTCCTAAAAAAAAAAAAATTTTTTTTTTTTTTATTAAATTCCTTTTACTATTATTACTTTTACTATTAATAAAAATTAATAATTAAAAGTAATAAAGTAGGATGGACCCCGGGAGAAGACAGGCAGTAGTGGCGCGTTTGGGCCACAAAGGGATTTGGGTCACTTCCTCCTAGTGGTCAACCTGGCTGACCGAGAACTTGATTTGAATTGCATGCAAACGGTTTAAATACACTTCAAATCGAGCGTATGCATAGATGTTAAGTAACTTCTAGAATTGTTGTCATAACATATCAAATCAAAATTATTAAAAATAATTTGAGACCGGAAATATAGACGTAAAGCCGTAAAACTCTTCCCCACAGGGAAGGAGACTTAATTCACGTTAATCTTGAAATTTGTTTGTTTCAAATCAAATTTGAATAAGTGTAGGAAATTTAAGGTTGGCATTATGTATGATGAGGATAATATCCAACAGAAAATCAACTGAGAGAACGCCACTTCAAAGCAGGAAGAGTAGAAATAAAAGATGAGCTGACTTAGCAGGGGAGGGCCACAAGGGGGCCGCACTACTAAGTGGTCATCAGGGACTGTTAATACTTACTTTTGAATTTTTTTTTAAATTCAAATGTGGTTTGAACTAAATTCAAAATAAGTGTACACAGTCAGGAGTGACAAATCATGTTAGTAACACTGGAACTTGCACATGCATTGACACAATTTCAGGAATTCACTGGAAAAATCTGAAATTGTTATGAGGGAAAATGTTTAGGAAAGGATGACCTTGTTACTAGTGTCCACACGATGGCGACATTTCGCTCATGCAGGATGAAGTCAGGGGGCGGTGCGTATTCGAGAAACTGTCAAGCACTTAGGCCTAGGGTTGCCCTCTAGTGTTTGTCAGCGGAATAAAAACCGGCCTGCTTCCATGTGTGATTCAAATTTGAGCGTGCAGACGCTTTGCTTTCTGTAGCGATCACACTTATCAAAATTAAATCTCAGCGGATTTTTTTGGTGTTATGTTTTAACAAACACGACTTGCAGAAATTTTTTCTGCGCTATGTAGGAGAAAACAGGAATTATACGTCTGTCGGTTGGATCCAAATACATTTATCAAATAGCATTTAATGATTAAAATGTTTTGGAGGTTTTGGTGCTATATTTCACTAAACAGCGTGGCAAGATTTTTCTACACACACACATAGGGTTCACAGGAATTAGGCATCTGTTTTTCGCTTCCCACAAATAATTAGCACTATGATTCATACGTGTTCGCTTATAAATTTCAAACCTCTGCGGGTTTTTCCTTTTTCGACACGTGTGCACGGAAGGATTTCTTCGCTTCCCTACATTAATATAGATAACAGGAATTATACGTCTGTCATTCGAATCCAAATAACATTTATCAAATAGCATTTAATGATTAAAATGTTTTAAGGTTTTGGATTTTTCTGTGCTATATTCTAACAAACACGTCTGGCAGGGGTTCTGCGCTGCGCATAAATAAAACAGGAATTATTCGTCTGTTTTTTCGACTCCCATAACTATTATCAAATAGCACTTATGATTAGATATGCTTTAGGTTTTACAATTGAGTAGCTACGTCAATTTTTAACCAGGAGTTTACCGTTAATCTAACGATTTAATATAAGGCTTTTTTAAGAATAGTGAAAGAGCATCGTTTCACTAAATCTTGTCTTCACCCTGACAGAAGAACATCGTTCGGACAGGGGAGTTTAATATTAAAAAATGTCGTCGTTCAAAAGAGGTTTCTTCGTCTTTTATAGGACAAATTTAATACTGTGAAACTATGAAAACTGCAGTTTACTTCTTAGTTTCGCTGGACTGAAATGGCTTTTTGCCTTTAATCAGTCACGGTGAGTTCGCAATGCGTTCGCTCAACCGAGGTGCACGTACACTATTAAATCACAATATAGACAAGATTGAAAACTGATCTCTTTTGCTCAAAAACAAGTTTAAAGTGTGCCCGCATTCTCCACCATACTGTAAAGACTTTAGGCGGGATCTAATCCTTGGGGAATTTGCATATCATAATTAATAACTGGTAATTAATAATTATTCATACATGTTTGGATTAGATCAGTCTTACATGTTAATAAATCTCCCTCTAAAGGAGAATGTCATTTTACCTCGATGTATACATGCAATCCTTTCATTTTAACAAGTTGATTGCAGTTAATTACACAGATCACGTCTTACAAAGCAGGCAAAATTAATTTAGCTCAGTGGTTCTCAACCTTTTTTGGGCCAGCGCCCCCTTATCCAATATCCAGGTCCCTGACCGCCCCCCACCCCACCCCAACTAATGGCATGTTATGAGCGAGTCAAGCGAGTGAGTTAACAGATGAAATAAGTACAAAATTGCAATTTATTAATACAATTAATACCCCCCCCCCCCCCCCCCCCCCCCCAAAAAAAAAGCTCAAAATTGCATTGGAATAGCAATAGCAGTGTTCCTCACAGGTTGTTTGTTAAATCTAGTTTTCGGGCCTTCTAGGGGGGTTCGGGGGCATGCCCCCCTGTAAGAAAATTTAGTGCATTTTAATGTTTAATTCATCAATCTGGTGCACTTTGAGAGTTCAAAATTAAAAGCTCCACCCATATTCAATGTGCAAATTAAAGTAAAATTCAAATCTCTTTTAGTTGTGTCTGTCTACGAAGTATCGATACTAGCCAAGCTTTCACTTTCACTTCTCTCCAAAGGCACGTTGACAAACACCACACACACGCGCACTCGTCTCATTCGCTCTGGTTAAATAGCAAAAGTGAAGTGAATGGAAAGATGGCGAGTGCGGCGCCGCCGCGACCAGTTTTGGTTGATAAAGAACACATCAGGAGTGCTATCTGGAAATATTCTTGATATGAAGCCAGAAATCCCAAGTCTCCCGGAATATCTGTGAGTCTCCCGGATATTGATAGCGTCTCCCTGATGCCCGCAAATTAGTTCAAATCTCCAGGAATCTAGAGCGCGCATGCGAGACAGAACATACTGCGCACATAACATACATTGTCAAGTTCAAGACTTGTTATATTTAGCTTTAAATAAAAAAAAACACTTTATTATATTACAATATTATACCCTTAATATTGTGGCAGTTTTTTTCTCCGTGGTATTGAAAATGGTATCGAATATCGATATTTTTCAGGGTATCGTATCGAAGTTAGAAATTCTAGTATCGTGACAACACTACATTAACCTAATTATTTATTTCGAAAAATAAATAAATACAATCCTGATTTTTCATGAAAAATTATGTTAGAATTGTAGGCCTAAAATACCTTGGTATCAGCTGGTTTTCGTCAATGGTATATATACAATTACAATTCATTTGTTTTTATTAACTATAAATTAATACATTACCAAAAATGTGATTATCCATCAAATTGTCATTTTCTCCTTACTGTTTTGCAAGTTAACAAAATATGCCTGACCAGTAGGCTAAATTACTTGGTGAACAAATAGGCCTAAAACATTTTGGCATTAGGCATTGGGATTGATAATGCCTACAAATGTTTTAAAAAAAATTATTTACCTTATAAAAAGAATTTAGTGTTAATGGGAACATGACTTATTGAAAATATATAAGTGTTTTTTAAGTAAATACTTTTTAATGGCTTGTCAATTTTCCATTCCTCCGCTGTGTGATTCTAATCAGCGCTGGATTCTAGTCGTCAAAATACAACTCGTCAAAACTCGTATCGGCGTGTAGGCTATTTGAGTAAAATTCAAAATAGGCGTAAAAAGTTTTTTTGGTGTTACACATCTAATTTATGATAATGTAAGTATTCTTTAATTATATCCATTATAATAATTATGGATATGCAATATTGATTGTTGTTTTTCTATAAATCTAGCAATGAATATGTATAACAAGGAACGTCACTGAAAAGAAAATAACATAACAGACCCCATCCATGGTTAAACCCGCTTATTACATGGCTACCTACCAAATAAATAAAACAATTAAAAATATTGCTTTAAAAAGGAGTTTATTGATTTTAAAACGATTGTATTCCAAAAGTTCGTTTCGTCTCTACTTTTAGAATCCATGGCAACGCTCGGTTTTCCATGCCAACTGTGTTTTATATTTAGCGCGATAATGCAGCGTAATGGAATATTCTACCGATCAAACTTCGCTTCCCGAAAGTTATAAACTGCCTCCGGAGCCCAGTTAAGGTACAAAAATCTATTCAACAAAAATAGTGATGCAGTTAAGTGTTTTTTCGCTCAGCCAAGCCTTCTCTGTGTCAGTCACCTCTTCCTGAACGTCACTCATGCACTGCGGTCTCGTGAGGAAACGCAACTTTTTGATATAAAGTTTTTCTTATTCCCGAATACAAATACTTTTTTAAGTATTTGTTCGAAATAAGTATTCGTAAAAAAACACATTATTTGTGCCTTTCCGAATACCGTATTCGGCTTCGGCTCCACCCATACTGCCTGCACATCATATTTTTGACATTATTGGTAGGCTAATGCTTTCAATCGTAAATCGGAATGCAATAGAAATGAACTGCTTAGTGCCTACCTACAACACTGACGGTGGACTTGCGGTCAGGAGTAGAGTGGACGAATGTTTTTTTTTGTTTTGTTTTTTGAGGCTGCTGACGATTTTTTTTCTACCCGCACCATAGACACGCACACACAATATGACCTCACGCTCTGTCCTAACACTTTTTAAATAGCCCACTTAAAGTGTTTATTACAAATAAATTATCAAATGCTTAAAATGAATCAAAGTAAATGAACAAAAATTTGTATTATATTTAAACTCATGAACGCCCCCCATTAACACCGGAACGCCCCCCTTTCAAAAATCTTGCTTCCAACGCCCCCGTTGTTCTCTGAACGCCCCCTGGGGGGCGGTACCGCCCCCGTTGAGAACCACTAATTTAGCTCAATTGTCAGAATAATATTGTGGGGGTTCCCCAATATTATCTTACTTTATAGGATTGCAGGAAACGCAATTCTCTGGCCAGAAGAATTGGGCTTCCTGCCCCATAATAAGTACTCTTTAAAATATTAATTATTGAAATAATTAATTAATTCGTAAAGCTTGTAGCATAAGATCTTTGGCACTTAAGGGATTTGAGAATGAGCAAAGAGATTGAATCAATCAGTCAAGTGAATATAATGATTTAATAAAGGCATGTCTACTTATATATATTTACTACGTTACAGGAATACATGTATTTACAAACATTAACACGAACGAAACACATTAAGACATTGATGAACGAGAAATGCGTAAAGTTTTGGCAATGGATGACTTACACGCGTTAGCGAGTAAGAAGAGAGAGAGAGAGAGAGAGAGAGAGAGAGAGTGAGAGAGAGAGAACATTGGCATACTTCCTCCTAAGACATTCACCTTTCTGATTACAACACGAAACATCATCTTAATGCTCCTTAGAAGCGTTATAAAGAGATACTTGCACAAGTTATGGGTCTCGCTGTGTTGTCGCATTTCTGAAGGCCTGTCCCGGCCGCGTGCGTGAGCGGAGTCCTTTGTGTGTGTAAGCGTCACGTGTTGTCTCTGGGCGCTCGTGTTGCGCGGCGGTTTAAAGTCTTTGAGTAGCATTACCAATGAAAGTAGCTCGGCTACGTTTGTTTCACTCCGTGGAAGTAAACAGATTCGACTATGGAAAACAAAACTTTGACTAACAAAGAAAAATCTCCGAAGGGAGATCCCAGAGAAGCGCGTGGGCATCTCTCAGTACGACGCGTCACGTGGTTACGTGCGCGTGCTTCTCCTTCAGAGAGAGAGAGAGCGTTTGTTACAGTGTCCCTTGTAGTTGGATTTGCTGAAGAGATATGTCACGCGGGGTTCTTTTCACTCGTCGATCGGAATTAAACCCGGGGACTTATCTTAAAAACACAAACTAAACTAGAACACATAAAAGAAAGGCGAAAAAGCTCGCCAGGAGGCGAGACGTTACATCATGACACGCGGACATGGACGTAAGAGAGTGGGCGGAGCTGCGCTCCTACATTTATCACATCGGCGAAGTCCAGCCTCTTCCCATTGACTCGGCCAATCAAGAGGCTGAAACTCACAGGCGGGATTTCTGGTTTTATTACCCTTTGTCTTGTCGAGATCGACTTTGCATGTTTTATGACGGTCCCGTAAAATGCGTTCAATTTTACTCCAGAGATGATAAAACATCGTAACACACATCCTATGGTTTGTACACATACAGATATGGTTTGGTCAGATTAAGAGGATTCTAAAGATATGAAGAACAACATAAGTTGGATAATACTGCAAAGTTATACATTAAAAGGCATACTTTCCAAGCATTTGTAGTTATTTTAGGACTACGGTACGGTCGCAGATAACCATGGAATCTGGGTAACAGACACACATATAAGCATATCAAAATATATCTCAATAAAGTCTTTATATGATGACGTTAGAGGTTGTGTGTGTGTGTGTGTGTGGCTCCAGGAATCAAGTCCCTGCACATTCTTTTGAGTCATAAATCGGTAATAGGAAACCAAACTCAAGCAGTGTTAGCTGGCTTTGGGGGAAGCTTCATGGCTTGTGTGTGTGTGTGTGTGTGGAATGTGTTTGTGTGTGTGTGTTACATTCAGGCTTTCTGGGCCTGAAGGCTTTGGGACTTTAGCAAGGAGGTATTTAATTATCCAGATTCACCCAAATACGCTACACTGTGTCAGACTTAACGGCGTTTGTTGTCGTTTTTGCTAACGCCTGTAGCCTACTCCGTTTGCGGTGTGTATTTTTTCCCGCACCCGTTAGGTTAGAGCGCTCACACCGCACGCGGGAGCGGTGCGTGCATAACAGCAGAGCAGAGATCTACACAGTAGCCTACCTCAACAACGCGACATAATGGATGTAGGCTAGAAATATTGATTTGAAATCAAA